>LTAE01007778.1:0-22007 GCA_001647135.1 Pontederia paniculata | reverse complement strand
CCAAGTGCGCACTGTCCCTAGGGGCCTTATAGTGTTGCCATCTTCACACAATGAGCCGAGAGGTTAGTGATGAAGTTTGGGGGAACCTTAGTCTAGGTTATGACTCCTGAGTTTGGGGATAGGTGAGAGTTTACCCCTACCTCTGGAGCTTAACCCGGAGCGAGTAACATTTGTCTTGAGTTCGACTTATAGATTTAAGTTAGAGAGGTGAACCAAGTTGCCTTGACCTCGAGAGAGGCTTGATAGGTAACTTGGGAAACGATCTCTTGGTTGGCCCCGTGAGCGTACGCCACGAGAGTAGGGGCTTACTGATCAGGTTACCTCCGTGAGAGCAGGGTAATGCTCCAACCTGAGAAACTCTCTAATTGAACCTCGAGGTCCCCCTTGGAAAAGAGGTCAGTACACGTTGAGAGGCGGTCCCCTCTGGAACTTGGGTGTCAAGATTTATATATTTTTATCGGGATTTAAGATGGTGAGCTCTCTTCTGAGAGAGAGAGTGTGACCATGGCCAGATTACATTTGGTCAAGCACTGAACCTCCACCGCGAGAGCGGGAAGGTAAAGGGTAGAGCAATCACCACAAGAGCGGGGTTGCCTTGACCCGTGGTGTAAGGGCCTCGATGAATTAACATGATTTCACGACAAAGAGTAGATGGGTGTGATTCAGAGGTGAACCCAGGGTCCTGGTGTCCTCTCATTATTAAAGTAATCTTTCTTAATTCAGCTTTCTCTATTATAAAATCAACAAAAAATGTTATTTCCATTGATTACCCCTCACCTATTCCGGTTAGGGCTTGGACCTCTGGTGTCAAGCCCCCTAACTGCGAGAACTTGACTGAGGAACAGTAGTAGTAGAAGCGTGAAAATGAAGTTTTTCTGTGGATCGATACCTAAAGTACTCAACGATTGCCGTATACTTGCGGTGATAGGAGTGTGCATAGGTTTATAAATATTAAAATTTGAAGTGAAGATAATCTTTTCAGAAGATAGAACCTGGTTAATCCCCTAACTTGTGGTCATTTTCTATCTTATCCCACACTTCGCATCATATATCGATGTAGTATGAAATTTTTCTGATGTGTTTCCCGAAGACCTTTTAGGCTTGAAAGAGAAATAGAATTCCATATCGCTAGTGTTGTGAATGACTCCAATCACGAAGCCCCCATATAGAATGACAACGAATAAAGTGAATGAGTTGAAGACCCGATTACAAGAGTTGTAGGACAAATGCTTTATCTGACCAAACATGTCATCATGGGGTGCATCCGTGTTATTTGTGATGAGGAAAGATGGATCATTAAGGTTATGCATCAATTATAGGATGCTCAATAAGGTGGTGACCTTTAAAAATAAGTACCCTTTGCCATGTATTGACGATTTATTTGACTGACTATCAACGACAACAGTGTTCTTCAAAATAGATTTGCGAAGCGGCTACATCCAATTGAAGATAGCAAAAGATGATATATTGAAAATTGTGTTTGAATCAAGGTATGGCTATTATATATTGTTAGTCATGTCTTTTGGACTAACGAATGCCCCCACGACATTCATGGATTTGATGAACATGATGTTCAAACTATCTAGACTAATTTGTGATCGTCTTTGTGAACGACATTTTGATTTACTTATCAAGCCCAGAAGAGCATTGAAAATAATTATGGTTGGTGTTGGAAACATTGAGGCAACACAAGTTACATATTGAATTCTCCAAGTGTGAGTTTTAGCTTGTTCTCCTTCACCACATTGTATCCAAGGAAGGGATTTCGGTTGATCCCGCCAAGGTTGGAGAAATCATGATTGGAAGAGACTGATGACAATTATAGAAGTGAAGAGCTTTCTAGGATTGGCGGGCTACTACAACATATTTATATGACTTTTTGAAGATTGCAGCTCCAATGACGAAGTTGACAAGAAAAAAGTGTCAAGTTCATATGGACGCCAACGTTGAGGACTGTTTATAAGAATTGAAGTTAAGATTGACTATGGCCCCGATATTGATGACCCGATCGAGAAGTGGTGGATGCATAATTTATAGTGATACATGTGGCACGATGTTATTATGTGTGTTACTATGATACAAAAGGGTTATTGCATATGCCTGAAGAAAGTTGAAGAAGCATGAGAAGAATTATCCTACCTATGATTTGGAATTGGTCGCGGTGGGTTTTGTACTAAAGATATGGCGTCACTACCTCTATGATGAAGTGTTTGAGGTGTTCACTAACCACAAAAGCTTGAAGTACATTTTCTCCCAAAGATATTTGAACTTGAGGCAAAGGAGATTGTTGGAAATTTTTGAAGGATTATGACTTCACCATCACATATCATCAGGTAAAAGCGAACTCAGTTGTTGATGCGTTGAGTCATAAATGGAAAGGTTCAATGGCGAGTTTAAGGACTTTATAGTTGGAACATCTTGGAAGATATTGTCCAATGGAGACTAAATCACGTTGGCCCAAGGGCGTTATTGATGACTCAATATGGGATACTATTAAATTTGATTGATAGAATCATCATGGCACAAAGAAGGGATGTGGGGTATGATTGTGTGATATCGTCGTGCAACAAGGAGAAAGCTAAATTTAACTATGGGAACAATGCTTCTATAATGTTTCAAAACCGATTATTGGTCCTAAATGATAAATAACTTCGACATGAAATTAATGATGAATGCCACAAATCAGAATTTGCTATTCATTCAAGGAGCACAAAAATGTACAAAGAATCTTTTGGTGGAAGAACATGAATAAGAAGATTGCAAATTATGTGTCGAGATGCTTGGTGTGTCACAAATCAAGATTGAACACAAAAGGTCACCTAGACTCCAACCTTTGGAATTGTCAGAATGGAAGTGGGAGCACGTAATGATGCATTTTACAACATATTTTAGGGCTTGGATTAGGCATGATTTTGAGTCATTTTCACATAACATGCATATATTTCTATCTTTATTTGTTTATATTTGTTCAAGTCCAAAATATACTCATGTTTGGTGTTATTTTGTAGGAAATCACGTGGAAAGGCAAAGAAAAGGTTGGAAGCACTTGAATATCAAAAAAGGACATGCTCAAGAAGAAGAAATCAACACTCAGAAGCCATCAGGGTCGTGACAGTATATTACGGGCCGTGATAAAGTGAAATTTGCTGAAGAGAAGTCCATAACGAGTCGTTACGGGAATATTACGACATTTACCGAGGCGCTGCAACTTCCAACTCAGATCATTATGGGCCGTGATGATGTATTACGAGTCGTTATGCTGAAGATTACGACTGTAATGCTTGTATTACGATCTTTGTGGAGCAGCCATTTCAACCTATAAATACTTCACGGGCCGTAACACCTTGTTACGGGTCATGAAGGAAGATATCACGGAGCATCACAATTCATCATGACCTGAGAATTGTGAAGAAATCTATACTTATGGGCCGTGATGACTGTAAACAAATTTCTATATTCGAGATTTTGATATGATTCTATCATATATCTAAGAATTTGGATAAGTTTTTATTGGGCTTTCATCGTCACCATTGATCGAAAGGCAGAATTGATCCAAGGGTCCACAAGCAAAATCATCCAACCCTAGGAAACCCTAGAGTATAAGAAGACTTCATCTGCAATATGAGAGGAGGAGACACGAGATGCTAGGCTGGGGATACTATGTTAAGCTAGAGGGTTAAAGCTATCAACCAGAGCAAGAACGCTAGAGAACAAAGGCTATTCCGAAGGACTGCTGAGAAGGTGTCGGATCATACATCCGTTAAAGAGTTGTTCAACATCTAGTCAACATCCAAAAGTGTAATCCCTTGTTCTGTACTTTGTTGGGTCGAAATATTTTCTGTAATTGAGACAATCTATTATGAATATTTTTTTAATAGTTTTTATGCTTTGATATTATTGCTACTACATAACTTATAGAGTTTTCAAAACTTTTAGTTGAATTGTTTCTTCATGAATATGTTAGACTAAGAATATTGATTTTGAATTATTGATCATTAACTGTGTTGTGTGATCAACATATTTGCAGTTCATGTCCTATGATTCTAATCCGTTAAGGACGGTGTCGTTTGTGGTCTATTAGGTCAACATGTTAACAGTGGTTTAATAATATAAGGAGACATCTTACTGCATCTTGTATTCTTCTTGAGGATAGACCTATTAAGGGTATTTTCTAGTCTGTTTAATACAAGATAGTTGAGTTATCAGTTAAAGGAATTCATAACTTTAAGTTTTCATAACCCTCTAAAGACTCAATAATTTATTTTCATCTTACATACGTCTGTTGTACAAGGTTCTGAGTATTCATCTTGAATTTAGTATTGTCCAAGTCCTAGTCATCATCCCATATTACTACTATTATTAATTACATTTACATACCATTAATTCTATGAAACACCATCCTGAAATCATTGTTATCTCCTATTAACCCTGAATTCTGATTAGATAGTTAAATAATTTCTTGTGGGATCGACAACCTTTACTCTTACACTATATTACTAGAATGACTAGTGCACTTACTAGCATCGAAATGCCTATGTTCGCATTTTTTTGCATCATGTTTTTGGTGCCATTGTTGGAGAATTATCTTTAACTACTATTCTGATTTCAAGTTACTTTGAGATTTTATTTTCTGCTAGCTTCACTTTTCCTCTAGTGTTGTGTAAGCTTTTCAGGAATTATTTTCTGCACACAACTTGGTCCTCAAGCACATATCATCTACCCTTAATGGCGAAGAAGAAAGTGAATAGGCAGTCAACAAATTGAGGAAAATAAAGAAGCTAAAAAAGAAAAATGAAATTCAAAAAGAGGTGACATCTATGAAGCCTCAACAAAATCAAGAAGAAATTCACTCCATGGAACCATTAACTCTCATCACAAACACGATGAATTCCATGTTGAAGAAACTCTCCAAATAGCTGGATCAAATCACAAATATGGAGAGGTAGACGTCAAATTTAAGACAACAGAACCAAAATACAAATGACGTCTAGACAGTAAAAGAATCTGAGAGCAACCTTGAAGAGATGGTTGGTCAATTTATCACAACAATTGAAAGAAGACTAACATTATAAGACCAAGTCATCCAAAATCTGGAGTCAGAGCTGAGAAAACTGAAAAACATAACTGAAAATAATGAAGTGATCCAACAACTCGAGTGTCAACTCAAATTATATGACTTAGAAGCGCAACTACATGCATTAGAGAATCAAGTTGCGCAACTAATTTCTCAAAATGCTAATTCTGAGAAGGACATCGATGAGGACTCAACAATCATCATATGTCCGTGCCACTATTCATGCAAATGAAGATGGTGGCCTAAAATAAATTTTTCCAAGAAAGACATGGACTACTGAATAGCGTGTCAAAGAGACAGGTGAATATACAATAGAAGATGGGAAAGTCAGAAGGAGAAGCTCGCCTTTTGATTCTCCTATTACTCCAACATTAGTGCCTCCAATTCAGACAAAAAATTTTACCAGTACAACTCCAAACAATATCACTGATTATGGATCCACAAGAGTCGTCATAGATTTTTTCACCAAACAAATTCAAGGAACCATTAAAGTATAAATCAGCAACAACACTGCAATGGCGACCAAGGAGCCTTTTAGTGAGACAAAATCATCAACAACACAAACTACAATGTCAGTCAGAGAATGATGCTGTGCTTAAAGGCCCAACAATAGAAAACAAGGGAAAAACAACAGAAACAATCAGTGGAAATTCTGATCGTGTTTGCTAAGCTTCACCATGACGAGCATTAAAGATCACATCAAATACTCCTAGTGAGATCGTTCCTTATTGCTTACTACCTATCATTATTGATTTAATCATCCTTCATAAACTTTAGCATACACTGAACCAAGTCAAGCTAAAGACTTTAAACTAGAATTAATCTCCGTAAACCATATCTTACTTAGCTTTTTATTTTTCTTGTCATCTTAGACTTCAATTTTTTTCTTTATTTTAGTCATGTTTTTCATCTTATTCTGGTAATCATTTAGGCGTATGGTTGCCTATATATGAAAAAATTGCCCTAGTAACTTATCTCCTCACGAAACACAGGCCGTTACCAACATCACAGGCCGTGAGACTCGATGTCATGCCCCGTGAGAAGTAATCACGACCAGCAACAACAACACTTAACTCCATCACAAGTCGTGATGTCACATCACGACCTGTGACACTAAAATTGCTGAAACCTCCAGTTAAGCTCATGAGCCATGACACCTCATCACAGACTCTACAATAGAGAACTTTGGGTGCCATAAATGAGTCACACCTATGAACATCCATCACGGGTCGTAAGTCCTATAGCGAAGGCAATCACCACTTGAAAATACCCAATCATGACCCGTTAGAATTCTTTACAACCCTATGATTCCATTATATTCATTCATCACAGGCAGTAACCCAGCATAACAGTCTGAAGTGACTAGCCACTAACTACAACCTACCAACATACCCAACTTACGACCTACTACCATCATCACGACATGCAATCAAAACCAATTTCATACCGTTACAGTTCGTTATATTCGTCACGGGCCGTGACAAACATGAATTACAACCTGCAACCATCACCCGTCTTCATTTAATGCCCCACGACAAATCACATCCACCGACACGGTCAAACTCGAATTTCACGACCAATTAAATGATCAAATGCCTCGTAATGCCCCACAACAGCCTCGTAACGTCCGACAATTGCATCCTAACGCCCCGCACAGCCTCGGAACAGCCGCAACAACATCTCACGAGGCAGCCTTGCGACCCGTTATTTGACCATATTAAATGCTGGAGTTGTTCACGGCCACAACCATCAGATCACGCCCTTGTATTTTCTATATATACTAACCGTGTTGCAGCAGATGACCATCACCTCCACTATATTCGCAACTGCAACTCCGATGCATCCCATCTCTAGCGCATCCCGATGGACATCCCAGCGGAACTATTTCCTCTATAGCATCCAACAAATCGTCCATGCTTCTTGCAACCCTGGGCGACTAATCGAACCTCCACCAGCAAATCACCATCACCAACAGAAAAAGCGTGCAACTTCGTCGGCCATCATCTCCAACGCTGACAACAACATCAAGCAACAACTGAAGCATCATGACCCATTATACATAATAACGAGCCGTGACTAGGAGGAGGAATTCTAGTATCGCGGCTGTAACTTCATTTACGAGACACCATTTCATCTGTCACGGGCCGCAATTGTCATCACACCACATGACCCTTTGCATCAATGCTTAACAACCATGACGCCGCCATGACAAATACTTACGAGATGTAACTCGCGTTATGCCCCGTAAGTCCACATAAGGACAACGATGAAGCCCGCAGTCGCAACCGTCGGCCTGCAACCGCCTTCACGAGCTGCCACATTTTGCATCATGGGCCGTAACGCTCCATCACGACCTGTGACCAGCAAGTGATCGCGAGACCGCGCCTCTACCTTGGCCATTACATCACCTTTACATCGCCTCACGCCCCACAACTCAAGCTTTCACGGCCCATAACCTACTTTCTCGGCCCGTGACGGTACCATGGCCAGTTCAAGCCGCTCGAAGCACGCCAAAGTTCCCACTCGCCGACACTAGGAGCCTATTATTGAAGAACAACCTCCATCACCAGCACTTGGCCTTATTCCAAGGCCACCAAAGAGCACCGAGCGCGGGCAGATATCTTCTCCACTCTTCGGCTGACCCCAACTAGATTTGCGCATGACATCACCATGATGGAGTAGAACCTGCACACCTTTGTCCTTATACTGTTCGGGAACATTGGCCTGGAGTTCTTCATCAACCAGTGGTGTCCAACTTTTTCACGTATTGCGTTCGATTTCCTGAGTTCGTTGGAGATCAAGAATGCCACCGAGGATAGTCTGTCCTATTCTTTTCAGCTTTTCAACACCAAGTTCAGCCTCACTCTGGCTGAGTTCAATGCCGTATACCAATTCTCAAACGAAGGCTATCTGCAAATTCCCATGGATTTTGACGCCAACGACTTCTGGAGGCGTATCATAAGGGCTGACCACCTTAATTATCAGATTGCAAAGAGTACAATGATCCAGAATTCAGTCTTTCGATATGTGCACCAGATCTTTCTAACACTATTTTTGGGCGAGGTGACAGTGACGGCTCAGTAATAGAACCAAAGTTTTTCTTTCTCTACTACATGGCCTACCCATTCACCTGTGAATGTAAGAGCATTTCTGGCTTGTACTTTTCAAAAGAATTTGAAGAAAGAAAAGGGGACAATTGTTATCGGAGCTCTCATTACCCCAGTTGCACAACACCTCAACTTGGACTTGGATGATCTCGACTCACTTGATGATTCAACATTTCTGGACTAACGCATAGTCAAAGCGATGAAGCTTGGGGGTGTTCGACGGGAAGTCACAATATTCCTTTTCAAGGACTCAGACATGGTCCTGCCTTGTTCAGAGACGGAGCAGTTTGACCCCTCTAATGAAGATTACTGGATCATACTACCTTCTGACACACTGCCACCGATGATTCCACCTCATCGAGCCCCAAAGCGTGCCCAGCATGACCAGCCCTCCTACATGGATGTTGATCCTTCTAATGTACCAATCTCTTCTGACTTTTCATCCATGTATTCTATTCTGACTTCCATGCAGGGCAACATCAGAGACATTAAAGACCAGCCATGAGAGGACTGAGAACATGGTCCGATGCATGCACAACTATCATGTCGACCAGGGGCACTATGGAGCACTTTTTTTCTATCCACCACCGTCGCCACCACCTCAGGAGTAGACTAGGTCGTGTATGTCCTCTATGTACTTTTTTTTATGTTTTTCATGTTCATTGAGTCTTTGTTTTCATGTTTGTACCCTCCCTTCGGCTAGGCCTAAATACTGAGGACAATGTTAGGTTTAAGCTTGGGGGAATTGCATTCTCATGTATCATATTTGCTTATGTTATGCATATTTACTTTATGTACTGCATCTTTGTTTATTGCATTGTTATCATATTGTATTGCACGATTATCATATCAGTGAAAATTGCATGGTTATCATATCAGTGAATATCCGAAAAAGCTGAAAAAAAATTTGAAAACCCAACAATATAAAATTGTCTCTTGCCTTGAAGTGTTAGTTTCCTGAGAGTAACGTTTAGAGACATCCTATAGATAGTGAAATTTTAATCCCTTAAGTTTATCTATTATCACCTGAACTTTAGGAAAAGATGGATTGTAGATTGTTAACAAATAGAATCCTAGTTACTTAGACTACAATTTCTGGTTTATGTTCTTCATGTCCTTTGTATTATTGACAATAATTATTTCACTACTGAACCACTAAGTGTTTGTTGAGCTTATTAGAGCAAATAAATTATATATATAATTAAAAAAAAATATATTTAAGTAATTGAGGAGGTTGTGACGTGTCTTATCCGGAACCTTGGAGGATTCGAGTTATTAGATCCGTAAAGGTTCATGTTTGGTGACCTAAGGCCATCTGGTCTGGGATCCACCGATCGAAAGTCCTCTACATGGACCCTCATGTGCAATATGGAGAAGCATACTAACAACCAATTCACTGCTGTGATTTGTACCTTAACACAAAAAACCTGGGAGAGTTCGGGCAAGTAAGCTCGAGGGGGATTTTTCAACACCTGTTGTCCTAAGTCCATTTGGTCTAGGAGTTATCAGTCGAAAGCCTACTATACATACCTCCCTGTGCAATTCTGTGTGAAGGCTAGATTTGAAAAGAAAAATTGAGTGAAAAAAAAATCTGAAAAGTAAATTATTTTATCAAGCTCAATATATGATTATGTTGTCAATTTGGAAGTTCTTAGTTGATATATTAACCATTGGTGCATGTTAGGGCCGAACTTGAAAGAGCTTAGAATTGTTTAAGTATCAAGAATCTATGAAGCTAAGAATTATTTGGATTTTAGAAAGATGTTCTGGTGATGAGTGCATAAATGAAGGTAGGCGTAAAGTAGTTATTCTACAGGGTGGAAGCAATGATTGAAACCCATTCTTATTTTTTGAGCTTTGCTCTGAATATTGCTTGAGGACAAGCAAACATCCAAGCTTGGGGAGTTTGATACATGCATTTTACAACATATTTTAGGGCTTGCATTAGGCATGACCTTGAGTCATATTTACGTAGCATGCTTATATTTCTATCTTTATTTGTTTAAATTTGTTAAAGTCCAAATTTTAATCTTGTTTGGTATTATTTTGTAGGAAATCACACGGAAAGGCGAAGAAAAGGGTTGGAAGCACCTGAATATCGAAAAAGGACATGCTCACAAAGAAGAAATCAACACTCGAAAGCCATCACGAGCTGTGACAGTATATCACGTGTTGTGATGAAGTGAAATTTACTGAAGGGAAGTCCATAACGAGCCGTTACGGGCATATCACGACCTTTACCGAGGCGCTGCAACTTCCAACTCATATCATTACATGCCATGAAGATGTATTACATGCCGTTATGCTGAAGATTACGACCGTAATGCTTGTATTATGGCCTTCGCAAAGCAACCAGTTCAACCTGCAGATACTTCACGGGCCTAACACCTTGTTACGGGTCATGAAGGAAGATATCACAACTCATCACAACCTTGGAAGAAGTGGCTGAGTATTGGAGTTCAATATTACGCGTCGTGATCACTACTTATGGGCTGTAAGAGAGAAGAATTAAAGAGGCACAACCATTGAGCGCCCAAGTTACGGTCCGCGATGACTTGAGAAATCTTGAAGAAATCTATACTTACGGGTTGTCATAGGCCGTGATGAAGGTATGCATATTTATATATTCGAGATTTTGACATGATTTGATGACTAAAAAGTTTGGGATTTGATCAAAGACTTTAAATATTGGATTCTATCATATTTCTAAATATTTGGATAAATTTTTATTGGACTTTCATCATCACCATTGATCAAAAGGAAGAATTGATGCAAAGGTCCACACGTAACATGATCCAACCCTAGGAAACCCAAGAGTATAAGAAGACTTTGTCTGCAATTTGAGAGGGGGAGACAGAGAGGCTAATATGGGGATACTATGTTATGTTAGAGATTTAGAGCCATCAACCAGAGCAAGAATGCTAGAGAACAAAGGCTATTCCGAAGGACTGTTGAGAAGGAGTTGGATCATACGTCCATTAAGGAGTTGTTCAACATCTTCTCAACATCCAGAAGCATAATCCCTTGTTCCGTACTTTGTTGGGACATAATATTTTCTGTAACCGAGACAATCTATTTTGAATATTTTCTTTTTTTTATGCTTTGATATTATTGTTACTGCAGAAGTTATAGAGCTTTCGAGACTTTTAGTTGAATTGTTTCTTCATGAACATGTTTGCCCGAGAATTTTGAGTTTGAATTATTGATCATTAACTATGTAGTGTGATCAACATATTTGCAATTCATGTCCTACGATTCTGATTCGTTAAGGATGGTGTCGTTTTGGTTAAGGGTGGTTTAATAGTCTAGGGAGACATCTTATTGCATCTTGTATTTTTTCCTGAGGATAGACCCGTTAAGGGGTATTTTCTGAATTGTTTAATACAAGATAGTTGAGTTACCCGTTAAGAAAATTCATAACTTTAAGTTTGCCTATCCATCAGAAGACTCAATAATTGATTTTCATCTTACATACCTCTGATGTAAAAGGTTCTGAGTATTCATCTTGAATTTAGTATTGTCCAAATCCTAGTCATCATCCCATATTACTACTATTAGTAATTATATTTACATATCATTAATTCTCTGAAACACCATCTTGAAATCATTGTTATCTCCTACTGGCCCTGAATTCTTATTAGATAGTTAAATAATTCCTCGTGTGATCGACAACCTTTACTCTTATACTCTATTACTTGAACGACTAGTATACTTGCTAGCATCAAATTGCATGTGTTCACATTTTTCCGCATCACATACCGATTTCTATTATGTCAGATCGAGATCCAATGTTCATTGAAAGATTTTGCAAGGTTTTCAAGAGCCATTTGGCACGAGGCCAAATTACAACACAAATTTTCATCTATAAAGTGATGGCTAAAGTGAAAGAATGATACAAACATTGGAGGATATGCTAAGAGCATGTGCATTAGATTGTGAAGGAAGTTGGAAAGATCATTTACTATTGGTGGAATTCTCATACAATAACAATTATCATTCAAGTATATAAAATGATCCATTTGAAGCTTTATATGGAAGACCTTGTAGGTCATCTACACGGAGTGAAGTGAGCGATCAAAAATTGATTGGACCCGATCTTGTGGAAAAGTATTATGAAAAGTTGGACATAGTGAAATAAAGGATGAAGGCCGCACAAGATTGACAAAAGAGCTATTTTGATCACGAAAGGATGGAATAAATTATTGACATTGGCGATTATGTTCTATTAAAGGCTTCACCCACTAAGGGGGTTATACACTTCAGTAGAAAAGGAAAGTTAAGCCCAAGATACATAAGACCTTTTGAGATCTTAGAACGAGTAGGTGATGTGGCATATAGATTGTCGTTATTCTCATCCTATTCAAGGATACATAATGTGTTATATATATCGATGCTCATAATGTATAATTATGATGACTCACATGTGTTTGGAATTGAGGTACCAAATTTAAAGGATGATTTATCATATGAAGAATATCTCATAGTGATTTTGAAATATCGTAAGCGCCGCCTCCCCAATAAGATGGTACCAATGGTGAAGGTAGCATAAACACACCATTAAGGACAAGAAGCAACGTGGGAGCTCAAAGATGAGATGAAAGAACAATTTTCATATGTATTTGGTAAGTCCCAAGACTTAACAAAATTCAATGTTTATTATTAAGGGGGTTATAATATAATATCTTGAAAAAAAATAGTGGCCCCATGCCACGTGGCAACCCTTTATTTGACCTTAAAACCCACTATAACGACACTATAAATGCTCTAAACTAGGATGCTTCTTCTCTCTCTTCTCATTTGCAAAGTTCCTAGCCTTGGAAACTCAGTCTAGTAGATAGTCTTTTGGGATTTCAGCAAAGGAAAGAGAAGGAGAAAGAGAAGATTGGGGCTGGATCCAGAGGTACTATTGTATGACAACTGAGTAGAACGAACGAAGAAAGTTCAAGAGAAAGAAGAAAAAGTTGAGGGAAATATATAACAAGGGTTGTACAAGGGGATCCATATATCTAAATTTGATTATGTAAGGCAATTGAGGATAATTGCACAAGAATAGATGGAAGATGGGATTTTTGTACATACTAGTACTCATAAATAGGCCTTTGCATGTTAAGGTATCTAATATGAACAATGCATGTCATGTTTACAAAGTGTTTTGATGAAATATATGAATGTTGTTATGTAGATTTCATGAGGTATTGACTTTATACTTATGTCTGATACACTATCCAAATGGTTCATATGAATATGCTCTTGATTATGCTATTGGAATATAGAAAAATCATGCTAGAAAATACCCAATGTGTTTTAAACAAAGTTAGAGTAATTAAGGACAAAACAATTTCTATGATGGAGTGGTCGACCATTTCAAAGTTTCGACTCACATATTTGAGAAGTTGGTGTTTTAAGTATGTGATAAATTGTACTGAAACCACCCATTTATACATGTATTATGATTAGAATGCAAGTAAATTCATGTCATGAATGCAAGTACTTATGATGCAAAGTGATGATATTGGATGATGTATTGCAAGCACCTAGAAATAATATGCATGCTCAGTCGTGATTAGGATTTAGAAAATGAGACATGTTGTGCTTGTATTGCTGATTGATGTATTGTAATTAGAAAATGGATTAAGAAAAGTCAAAGCATACCTAAAGAAGATGAGGAAGTTAAGTCCGACACCGAAGATGGTGTGTGAACTTCCTTGGGAACTAAGTCCCGCACCTTGGTGTGTGAATTTCTCATGCCCTAAGAGTGAGAATATGAAGGATTGATGCGAAAATTCATTACCGGCAAATAAATGCTAGCAAGTGCAGTAATAGTTCAAGTAATATAATGCAACACATATAGAGTTATCGATCCCACAAGAAAAAAAGTATTAACTATCTAACTTCAGAGATTAATAGGAAACATCATTGATTCCAGATTTGGTTTAATTCAGGAAAATTAAAACATAAATAGGTGATTAATTACAATGCTAAGTGATGATGACTAGGCCCTAGATGACAATAATGATTAAGGATAAAACTCATAAAATCCCACAGAAATCATTACATACAAAATATGCTCAAACAATTGAATTTTCAAATGGAATAGAGACACCAATTGTATGATTTCCCTTAACGGGTAAACCAACTCTTTTGATGAAAAATAATCTAAAGGATATTCCTTAACGGTTCTACCCTCAGATATTTAACACAAGATGCTATGAGTTGTCTCGATAGTAGGACATGAATTCCAATAATGTATCGATCACACTACACAGTTAATGATCAATATAAACTATTCAAAATCTCAGACAATCATGTTCATGAAGAAACAAACTAAAATTTATAACGAAAATTGTGAATATTTATAGGTTCTAAACCTAGCAAATAAAACTATGACAAAAAAAATGTCTCAAATAAACTATTTAAACTCAAAATAATTTTTTCCCAACAAGAAGTGGAACAAGGATGTAGTCTTCTGGACTTCGAACAGGCGCTGAATGATTTTGTTAATGAATGTATCGCTCAATCTCCTCCTCGACAGCCTTTTGGAGTGTTCCTTCGTTCCTGGCATTTAAGCTTTGAGTGACGGATTCTAGCACTCGTCCTCAGGTCTCCAATAAGTCTTTCTATCCCCTACCTCAAATTAGGGTTCCTTAGGGTTTAACACCCTTTCATATAAGCCCTTCGTTCAAATTCATCTTCAAATCAACGACTACAATAAAATCTTATAAAACACAACAAAAACTTAAGAAACACTTCTCAACCTGTTCCCCCAAGGCTTTGGACTTCATAAGAATACTTCTAGCATACAAACTCCTTCAAAATCTTCTAAAAATTTGTTTTCTTGTATCTGTCACAACTAGTAACAACATCTCACGACCCGTAAGTACCAAAATTTCCATATGCACTCAAGTCGTCACTGCCCGTGATAAAATATCATGGCAGATAAAGTTTGGACATTGTAAAATCTCCTTCTCACATCCATTATAGATCTCACGAAAAATTATTTTGTTTCGTCACTCAACATTTTCTCTCTCATCTAAATTATCGTGAAAAATAGAAAAGGCAACAATGAAGGGGCAGCGACAACCCCCCTCAAGCGAACAAAGGAGGGGGTAGTCCCTATCCTCATTTCTTTCTCCCCTTTAAGAGATTAATCCAGCTTCAACCTCTTGCAACTAAACCTTCATCTCCAATTGGATGTGTTGACTTACATTTTTGTTTCTTCTTCATCGGTAAGTAGATTTTTCAATTTTGTGTTTTCTCCCAGTTTCTTTTATTCTCCATTAATAGCTCTCATCTTTTTTCCAAACAATCAGCCATAGAGATGGGCTGCAGAAAAAATGCATGGCTAGAAAGTCTTGGCATGGGGACTCTATCCACCAACACGACGAGGTGTGTGAATATGTGAGAGAGGGAGGGAGAGAAAAACCTTCTTGGACATGCTTTATTCCCATAGGCGGACCGTCTTAATAGGAACATATATCTATCTAGTGAGTGCTCCAACTTAGTATGACCTATGTGGGCACCTAATGTAGCAAGAGTCCATTAAATTGTAAGTCCTATTAATTTAGTTTCCTTTATAGTTCCGTTCCTTGTTGCAATTGGAATCATTCTAAAATTCTAATCTTAGTATGATTAGCCTTTAAAACTCTATATAAGCATATGTATAGAAGCATAATTATTCCTTCAACGATAAATCAATAAAGTTATCTTCTTAAGAACCTTGGTTTTTCATTTATTTGCATATATTCATCTTCTAGTAGTTATTTTCACAAGCTAATTTCTTTGGTCATTCTTAGTTTTCATGATCATCAACGTGCGTTAATCTAAAATTTAAGATTTTTGGCTGATATAAAAAAAATTTATTAATATTGTTATTCCCATCATTTAGTATTAGAGTCTCACTACGACTGAGTAAAATTATGACTTGGGTCGACTAGAGGGAATTAGACTGATTAGTGATCTCAACCTCTCATTTTTGTCTAAGCCTAGCATATTTCGCACCTTATTTCTCATTATTACTTATCATTTTTAAGTAAAATGCACAAATTTCTCACCGTCATTCATAATTGATATATTTATTGCATTTTGATTTTATTGGCAATATATCACAAGGGTTTCCCTCTTTAATTGTAGAAAAAAAGAAGAAAAAGGAAAATCGATTAATTTATTTGCAAATCAAAGGCCAAAGTTTGAATGCTATCATATTAGGTCAACAAAATATTAGGAATGAAGGGACGCCACCAAATCAAAATACCCATGGAAATAGAAGATGATAACTCAAATTTGAACGCCAATTAAATAGGAAACTCAACCCCGACAAAGAAGGAAAAACAACAAAAAGAAGATTACACACCAAAATTTGAAACTCAAGTATCATGCAAGAAACTTGGCAACATCGCTTGGAGATCTCTTTTATCTCTGATCTTTGGATGGTTGATGTAATACCACAAGTTAGTGGCCCCAACCCCAAACACACCTGGCACCCTCCATTTGATCCCCAAACCCACTCACTAGCACTATAAAAACTCACTTTACGAGCCATATACTCTCTCCTTCGAAAATCCACTCCAAGACACATAGGTTGTATCACCAAGAGAAGAAGGAAGGGAAGTTTACTCACACCATTGCCGGATTTTCAGTTGAAGAAGAAGAAGAAGAAGAAGAAGAAGAAGAAGAAGAAGAAGAAGAAGAAGAAGAAGAAGGGAAGAAAAAAAAAGTTAGGGCAAAAACAAAGAAATATATGTAATGGGGATCCACATCTCCAAGGTTTAAATCATAATGCAATTGATGATAATTGCTAGATGGAGATGGAAGTTAGGGTTTTATGCTAGCGTTATGATTTTGTTTACAATTATAAATAAGAAGGGTAGAATTCATGATAGACCTATCATGATTAGGACGATATGAATTGAATTGCATGTTTGATGCTCTTTCATGAAGTGATTTAGGAATAATTTCATGTGAAAACCTTAGATCTTAGAATGAATTAGAGTCGATTGGACACTAAATGGGACCAAAGAGAATTGAAATCTTCTTTCGGTGAAGAAACGGTCGACCAAAATCGAGAGAAGTGTGGAGAATGGGTTCGATAGGATTTTTGATCGACCAATTCTCCATTTTGGTCGACCAATTCTATGATTCAAACTCTTTAGAGCTTTCGATAGGATTTTTGGTCCACTGGATTGAGTTTCCGTCTATCGGACTAATACTTTTCCAGGACTTTTGGTCGACCGAATTGAGTTTCGGATGATCGGACCCATTTTTTTTCTAGGGTTCTCAGCCTATCATTCTGGTCATCCGATATCCAAACACTTGACATTTTAGGTCTTTTCACACACGTACATGAAAGATGTTAATATCTTAAGTATGTTTTATGCTCCCATTGTTTTATATGACCCCTCAAATGTTAAATTGTCTCAAAAGTCAAGTATTATCATGTGCTTCATGGTTAGAGTGCAAGAAAGTATTTAGATTTAAAGTTATGTAATGATTGATGTATTGTGTACACCTAGACACGGTATACATGCTAAGCCATAATTAGGGCTTAAAAGATGAAACATCTCAAAGAAAGGACATGTTTTCAAAGTGAATGGTCATCGGCTTAAAACATATTAACTAGGGATAAGACCACGTGAAAAGAAACTATCACCTTTGAACTAGTCACAACATCATGAACGCATGGGAATGTCTAGTCAAGGACATTAAATAGTGATGCATACTGGGAGGCAACCCAAACTAACATCTAATAAATTCTTTGCTCTTTTTTTGTGTCATTCGCTGGATGCCAACTTGGATGAAGTTGTGATCAACAATTTTTGGGGCTATGAATAATTGGAACCGCTCCTGCTCTGGGAGGGAGTTTTCTAATTTCCTGCTCGTCGACATTCCGTGGAAATTTCCATTTGCCACCTAAGGAGATGAGTCGATACCTTTATTTCCTCTCTCCTCCCACTATCTCCTTTTCACCGACTCTCCATCTTCACCTTTGTACTCGTCAAACCAATCACCATTTTCCTCCATGCTGATTATGGTCGCTACAAGAGGGTATACTATAGGGAACACATGGAGACCTGAACCTAAAGGGAAGCAAGGCACAATGGCGACCGATCCACTCATCATCGATGCAAAAGTTCCAGCCGCTGACTCGACCGCTACTGGACCTTCATCCACGAAACCCTGCGCACCAGCCCTACTGCTAGCTGTACTGGTACCACGCCTAGTTCTTGAGGTACGACCATTTCGGACTATCCCTCCTTCCACTTCACCAGGGAAGATGACGAAAGCAAAGACTGCTGCGATGCCACCAACGCCTGTGCCTGCAACCTCCGACGTTCCAGCTCCGACACCCCAACCGGCGAAACAGAAGTTGGCAGCCAAGAAAGTTATAGGAATCTCCGCAACTGCAACAAAAGCTCTAAGTCCGGAGAAGCGTAAGACCCTTCCTCGAGTACCTGAAGCATCGGAAGTTGCACCCCCGCAAGCACAACCCGACATTGCAGCTGCCCCCGTGCCATCCACGAAAATGGGGAAGGAGCCTGAGAAGCAACCAACAAAGAAGACCAAAAAGGCGTCTGACAAAGCACCTACAGCTGTCTCCGAGCCGACCAAAGAACCAGAAGATGAGGTCGACCACCAACCCTTGGAGACACGAATGCAGAAGAAGAAGCAAACTGTAGAACCTATCGTACAACCCACCACCGCTCCCACTGAAGTCTCTACACCAGCTCAGGTGGCGGAACCTGCTCTCAAGAAGNGAGGTCGACCACCAACCCTTGGAGACACGAATGCAGAAGAAGAAGCAAACTGTAGAACCTATCGTACAACCCACCACCGCTCCCACTGAAGTCTCTACACCAGCTCAGGTGGCGGAACCTGCTCTCAAGAAGACAGCCCCTGACGTTCCTCCAAAACCTAAGAAGAAGACTGTACCTACAAAGACGAAGATGAAGAAGCGCCCACATGCTCCACCTTAAGAAGAGGAGGAAGAAGATGTAGATCTACAACCCTTGGTCAGGAAGCCTCGCAAGCGTAGTAAGGCTCTGACGCAAGAAGCCGCAACTGAAGAAGAGGAACCCACCACAAAAAAAAATCCAACAACCACCTGAAGAACAAGTACTTGAGGAAGCACACAAAGAACTAGCACCATCACAACCCAGTAACACAAACGAAACATTGGAAGATGCACTGCCTTCGGAAACTCCTCCTGTCACATCTCCCCCTCCGCACGGCAACCCTGTTGTCACACTCGAGCAGTAATAAGATGCGGAAGAAGAAACTGATAAGGAGGTCACGCCCAAAGATCAACCTGATCTCTCGACCCCGGAGATGCACCACCACCCATTGCCGCAACTGAGTCTAGCAATAGAGATCTTCTACCACTCTCGACCCAAATTGAGTTCTGCGGTGAACAACAATGATCATTGTATGAGAAGCTTATCACTCAGGAGATCCTCACAACCCTATACCTGGATACCGAAGCACTGAAGACATTGGGCCTACTCAATGACATGACCAGGTAGCTGAAGAAAATGGGTATTGACATGTTCTTTCTCAATTCCTGGCCAACTTATGAATGCATTATTTTTGAATTTCTGAGTTCTTTGGATTGTGCGGACAATGAGGACGACCTTAGCCTCAACTTTCGTCTTTTCAATCAAGAGTTCTACTGGGGTTTCAATGAGTTATGCGCAGTCTATGGATTTCCAACAGAGACCATGAAGAAGAAGAATACGAGCTACAAATATTCTAAAGTCTAGAAGTGGACCACCGGTGAAAATAGATTTGTACTTCGACAAGCGAAGTTGCCATAGATTGTTTGATATTTCCAAAAAGTGATGGCCAACACCCTGTTGGGAAGATATAATACTGAGGCTAATGTTCGAGAGGCTGAGATGTATATGATCTGGGGATTTTTGAAAGGGAAAATAGTCAACGTCGGATACATGTGCTTGGAGTACATTTCTCGATAGGCCACAACTGAAAAGGGACCTATCGTGATAGTATGATCACATATACCATGTTTTTGAACCCCTATCTTTTGTCACTCGTGATCTTTTGCTTGATGTCTCTGTTTGGATTGTTGTTGTTGTTGTCACACCCCTACTCTTTTGCTTGTTTGAAGTCTGATAAATGCTTGCTGAGAATTTCCGATGATGTTTTGACTCAATTGAATGAACCTTGTTTGAATGTTGTTTTGTGCACTTGTAATTACACTCTGGCTTGCCTTGTTTATTTCTCAACTTCTGAATTAAGGCAATATTAGGTTGACCGTATCCACTTTGGACGTGGGTTGTGTTCTGCCCTTGGTAAGTTGTTAAAATTTTTTTTATTGAATGAATGCTTGAGTATTGTATAAAACAAAAACTCTAGTCTCTTAAAATAATAAAGTCTAAAAAGAGAATGTTGCATGTACTTTAATTTATCCATGCTGGTATGATTTGGTTCCTGGTGAACTATCAACACGGACCTCAGCCATGGAAATAATTGGGTTCCTCCAGGAGCAATTGTTAATTGGTTCTTATTGGAGCAACTGAAAAGGGTTTCCTTCATATTCACTTGGATCCTTCGTGACCAATTGTCAATTGGTTCTTGTTGAAACTTCTATAATGGAATTTCTCAGGTTCACTAGATTCCGCTTGGCATTAAACTACTATGGGTTCCTCCGGGGACAAGTGTAATTGTATTCCCTCAGGTTCAACTGTCTACGAAATTTTACAAGCCTAGCTAGCCTTGATGGCACCGGGCAAAACTAAATGACCTTCATGTCTATTAAAAGTTCATTAATGACTATATGCTAATTGAATTACTTAGGAAACAATATGATAAGATGTATAAAGGGGTCCTAAGTAAAAGAATAAACTAGGCTAAGAACTAGTGAACTAAAAATAATGGGCATTGTCTCACAACAATGCAACTGAGGTTCTTGCAACTGAATAATCAATGACAAACAAGAACATGATATTCTTGAAACTAAATAGCTAATGATATATTAAAATAAAAGCATAATTGAATGAGAAAATGAAAAGGTAACTTAAAATAATTGAATTTATTGATTATTTCCCTCATGATATATGTACATATGATTTTTTCTACTGAATATATCCTATACATATTGGGCTTCATCATTCATGGGCAAGTGATCAAAATGATGAATAAACGATGGCACTAGTGATGCAGATGTTCGTAATATGAAGGTTTGCACATGATAGGAGTCTAGTCTGAGTTCTACTAGTAGGGTTTACTGAGTCTTATTAGCTCTGTCTTTTCATTACTAGAATAATGTGACATAGTATTTTTATTTGTCTAGAGTATTTTAATATAGTCTTATTTTAAAGTTATTGCTTCCGCACCACGTGTTTATAATGTTGACCAATCTTTTGATCAAAGTTAAATAAAAAAGTAATATCATAGTGTCTCCAAATTTATATTTTGTCACGTGACGAGATATTTATTTGGGGGTGTTACAATTTTTGTGTAATTGAATAATAAATTAGGATTAAGATTATATCATTTTGATATAGTTAGATTGAAAGGTTGAATTTTAGAATTTGATTAAAATCGTGAACAAATTGTTTGATGGTTAAGATTTCATTTTTGTGTTTATGAACTCTTTTAAATATTTAATGTGATGAAATTTATATTTTATTTTAAATATAAATTAGGGTCTAATTCGAAAAAATCTTAATTTTTTAGGTCTATTATTTTTCTTTTTGAATAACATTAGATTGGTCTTTTATTCTTCGAATAATAACTCAAAATTTATAAGTTAGTTTCATAATGCAAAAACAAGATTACTTGACTCGTATCACTTTTTTAGGATCTCAATGGCA
>LTAE01007777.1:0-12558 GCA_001647135.1 Pontederia paniculata | reverse complement strand
GTTCCAAGTATTATGTGCTCCTTCTACTTGTGCATCAAGCTAGTCCTATGCAGTATCCCTCAAAGAGAAGGGAAACAACCTTATCTTGGTCGCATCTTCTGGTACACCATTGATTTTTATAGTGTCACACATATGGAGAAATCATCTCACATGAGCTTTTGGATCTTCATTGGCTTCACCTCTGAACTGGTTATTTTGCACCATTTGTATCAAACTTGCCTTCAGCTCGAAATTGTTTGCAGCTACTCTTGGCCTCATAATATTTGGTTGTACACCTCGATAGTGATTCCTTGCCAAATCCTTCATGGGTACATTATTGTCTTGATTGTTCCCCAGGTTTCCCTCTCTATTTTGATCACCTTGAGGATTTCTTGCATTAGCGTTCTCTTGTTGTGCATTTACTTGTCTTGCTTCGGGTTCAACCACTTGTGGAATGTTGCCTTGAGCAGTAGCCATGTTCTCTCGTATGAGTCTTTCTGCTCTTCTATTTTCTCTGCAAGTCTTCTCAATTTCGGGGTTGAAAGGTTCTAAAGTCCTGCAAGAACATGGCATACACAAACAAAGAAAGACAAGTGTCTAGAGTAATAACAAATTCAAAAATTTAATATTGACACCTCTCCCTGGCAACGGCGCCAAAAACTTAGAATGACATAAAAGGATAGCTAATCACATTTAGATCTGCACATAAGAGATTGTTAGATGACTTTCATACATCACTGTAGATCATCCAATGAAAACATACAAAACCCCCAATTTTCTCCAAACCCTAGAACATTAGGGAATTAGCCATGCATCATAAGAGATAAGAACAATGGTTCCATTACGAAAAACATGTTCATCAAATCCAAAACAAGAAGATACAAATAGTTTCAGAAATTACAGCAATTGCGTTCTTGAGTTTTTCCAAAACCTAGATATATCCCTTCTCCACAAGCTTTCTTTTTCGTCCTTCGTTGTCATCCCCCAATCGACCTAATTTCTCTCCTTATATACCTTTCAAATCCCCAAACATTCACCCGTTACAAATAACCAAAATACCCATAAAAATATTCAAAAACGGCTTTTAGAGTTGTCAATACGGGTGGACCAAAATATCCAATACGGTCGTATCGATGTCGTATCGCAATTAAGACTGGAGTTCAATACGGTCGTACAAATCAATACGGTCGGGCCCAAATTTGTTCGGATTGGATAATACATCTGTATTCTTCACGTCAGTCTGTCCGTATTCTACCACCAGTCAATTGCCTTTCTTCCTTAGCATTGTACGACCGTATTCTCCTTGCCGGGGCGACCGTATTCTCTATGGAAACTTGATTTTTCCTCGATTTCATGTGCTTGTAGTCTCCTGTCAAAATAAATACAACTTTGTGTAGATCTCCGAATATGAAACATAAATAATCTCTAAATAAACTCAACTTTAATATCAAAAGGAGTCGATTTGCATTCATTTCATTCACTTATCAGCTCCTCATTAGCAATGCACTTTCACCTGTCCTCCAGTTTCACAGAGTTTTGACTCATAAATAATTTAAACATAGTCATTGACATCTTAAAGACAGTATAATAATTTACAGCATTAATGTTGAAAGAACGGCTATCATGGAGCTTATAGTATTAAACAATGCATATTACAATATTTTTTAACTTTTTCTTTAGAGTTCCATCAAAACTAGGTAATTGACTTAACATTTAAGTGCTTTTCCAATTTGCACAAGGTGGTCCATATAGCGAGTTTTCGACCGATAGATCGCAGACCAGTTGGTCTTAGGTCACCAAGCATGAACCCCTTCGGATTTACTTTTCCGAACACACCCAGGTTCTCAATGACACCTAAGGGCTACTTCAACTTTTTTGCTCATACTTCTCTTTCATAATCTTTCTTTCAACTTTTCCTTTGCACACTAGATTTTTTTTACTTTTCCAACTTTTTCACATATTATTTATAAGCTTTAGAGATAATCATTCAATAAAAAAAGTTATAAATATATATACTCCAGTACAATAAAGCTGAAAGAAACTTGTGGTTTACAAAGTCATCACTCTATTACACAAAATTCTATACTCCAATACACACATGTGATTTGCATTCAAAATAAGGCACTCAAATTTCATAGATCACACGAGTCAACTCTAGAATATATACTTGATTGAAACAAAAAGGTAAGCAAGGGTTACACAACTATTTTTGTATTTTTTTCAAAACTTTTTTGATTAAACACTAAACAAAGTGCAAACAAATGATGACAAAATGCAACTAAGCATGAAATGAAACGCAACATCAAATGCAAACAAAATACATGAAATGCAAACTCCCCCAAGATTAAATCGAATATTTTCCTCAGTGTTTAAGCCTCGGTCGAGGGAGATGACACAATGACACTTAAAGAAAAAAAAATGCATGAAAAAGAAATATACAACCTGATTAGTCCATCGGAAGTGGTGGTGAGGTGAAGAACGATCCATTATGCACCCCGTGCTGGTGATACTTGTGCATGTCCATAATTATCTTGTCAGTATTCTCCTGGCATGCACAACTCTTCAAAATAATTTCGAACTGGTGCAACTGCTCTGGTTTGATTGCCTTCAAGGTGGCCTGAATGCCTGAAAAATCATACTATGTAGAATAGGAGGACTAACAGGCATGTCGTCAATGTAATGTAACTTTCCAAGGTGAGATCAATTTTTTCTTTCAGAAATATTTTTTTAAGGAATTTTTTTTACGGGATGACTCCTCAATTCAGAAACTCACCAAACAAGACTCAAAGACTCGAAGACTAAGATTCCAGAAACACAAAGACTCCAAAAACTAAGACTTTAAGACATAGAACTATCTAAAAGAAGTTTTATGCAGCTAAGTTATAGTCGTTAGCTTGACTTTGCCTCAAATTGTGCTAAGATGTATGCGAGGTTGGCATTATCCACATGCAAATAGATGAAGGAAAGAAAAGGAACAAACTCAGAAAAATTATACTTTCGGCATGATGGTGGAGATCATTACTCTTTCAAAATTGTAACCCATTATTCTTTGATTGCATGGCATTGTCCATCTGGAGGCTTCGCTATCAATTGTGTCGATGTAGGAGATGCTGGTTGAACTTGAGTTGAACTTTTTTGGCCTCCGCTGCATCACTACAATCTTTGAGTATGATTGCGTATCTCTCTTATCTGATGATGGACATGAAGAAGATGATGCCTCCAAAGTAGGCCTTTTGCAGTGCCATTGCATTGAGATAGATGATGTCTCTGCTATTGATGGCATGCTTCTCTCTTGAGGTGGGTGATATGGAGATAGTGTTATAGGATTAATTGGAACTTCCAAAGGTGAGATCCTCCTTCGGACTTGTCCATCTTGTGCACTTGTCTCTTTGACACGCCACTGAGTTGTCCATATTTTCTTTGGAAGTTTTCTTTCAGATCGCCATCTTTGTTTATACGCATAGTGGCATGGGCATATGATGGTTGTAGAGTCCTCCTTGATGTCCTTCCCAGAATTAGCATTTTGAGAACTCAATTGTGAAACTTGATTCCCTAATACATGTACTTTTGCTTCTAGGTCATCAAACCTGAGTTGACTCTCTAGTTCTTGAATTACAAACTCATTTTGAATTTTGTTCTTGAATTGTGTCAGTTATGACTCCAAGTTTTGGATGAGTTGGTCTTACATTGTAAGTTGAATTCAATAGTTGCGATGAATTGACCAACCATCTCTTCAAGATCTATCTTTGATTTGTAGGATGTTGTGATAACGCCCTCTGTATTATTGTTGCATTGTCTTAAATTTGCAAGTTGTCTCTCTAGATTTCATATTTGATCTTGTTATACAAAGACTTTTTTCAATAGGGAGCTCATCACATTTGTGATCTTAGCAAGGGGAACCCTAGGTAGATCATTTGTTTGAACTTGTTGAATCTTCCACATGTTTCTTTGAGTAGAATGTGCCTCTATCTGGGTTATATCTTGCTTGACAATTTCTTGATTCTCCTTAATTTGTTGATTAATGTTTGCTTTCTTTTTCGCCATTGAGGATTTGATGATGTGAGTGTGATGATTAACTTGTGTACAAAAAATTTCTCTTGAAAAGCTTACACAAGACTACAAGAAAAGTGAAAGTAAAAGAAAAAGAAAATAAAAATATCAAAGTAGCTAATGAAACTAGAATATATAATGAATAAAATAATTCCCGGCAACGGGACAAAAAACTTGATGCGTGCTAATTATGCAGATAAATCACTAGCAAGTGCACTAGTCGTATCAAGTAATAGAGAAAGTGAATAGAGTGTTGTTTCCACGAGAATTGTTATTATTATCTATCTAATTCCACCAACTAATAGGAGATAACATGATTTTATGAAAATGATAAGATAAAAATCTGATTAAGAATAAAACTAAAAAAGTTTGATGTCAACAAGAACTGGTCAAGGATGAATAATTAAGGAAAAAATAAAGTTTTATTTAATCAAATTCAGTTTTGTCAACTTTTAAGAGGATTAGTGTTTCCTACAGATATGACTTCCTATCCAGGATGAGCAAACTATCCCAAGCATAAAAGATCAACTACTCCTCTCTAGGATGACAATCTAACCTAGTAGGTAAATTGAGATGCATAAAGATGGATGTCATAGCACTACAAGAAAATTCATAATTTGTGACGGCACCTCCTCACAAAAACACCCATTGCAATTTTTTTGCGACGGAAGTGTCACCATACATGACACTTTATGGTGACAATTTCGTTGCAAAAAAATTGCGATGAGCAATTTTGCGACAGACATGCGACGAAGGAGCCGTCGCAAATTGTGAATTTTCTTGTAGTGTAGACTATGAATTATTTCTATCCAGGATGCTAATGTCACAAACCTCACACTATGATATTCCTATCAAGGATGTTATCTATGTGTGGTATGGTATTTCATGAATAAAATACAAATATCAATTCATAAAATCCATAGAAAATCACAAACATGTTATTCATTGGACGAAATGGTCGCATACCTCAGGACATGGGCCGCATTCTCGGAACCATAATAAAGCCTCAAGGACGGCCGCGTCTTTCTCTGACGCGTGCGAAGCCTCTTCCCGAATAAACTATTGACCCTGAAGAAAATGACAAAACAGACGGACCGTGTTAACCTGATGCGTGCTAATTATGCAGATAAATCACAACAAGTGCACCAGTCATATCAAGTAATAGAGAAAGTGAGTAGAGTATCGTTCCCACGAGGATTGGTATTATTATATATCTAATTCCACCAACTAATAGGAGATAACATGGTTTTATGAAAAGGATAAGATAAAAGATCATATTAAGAATAAAACTAAAAAAGTTTGATGTCAAAAAACACTCGTATATGATGAATAATTAAGGAAAAATCAGGTTTTATTTATTCAAAATTTAGTTTTGTCAACTTTTTTAAGGATTAGGGTTTCATACAGTTATGACTTCCTATCGAGGATCAACCATTGTCCCAAGCCAAAAGGATCAACTGCTCCTCTCCAAGATGGCAATCTAATCTAGTAGGTAAATTGAGATGCATAAAGATGGATGCCCTAAACTATGAATTATTCCCATCCATGGTGCTAATGTCACAGACCTCACACTATGATATTTCTCTCCAGGATGCTATCTATGTGTGGTATGGCATGTCATGAATAAAATTCAAGATCAATTCATAAAATCCAGAGAAAATCACGAACATGTTATTTCTATCCAGGATGCTAACATATCACGACATCAAAGAATTTATGAAAGGCATGAAGAATCACATACATACGCATAAAAGATTGAATAAACTGAAATTAATATGAAAAGGTAGGGTTTATCCAATTATCCCTTTATAATAGAAATTATTCAAAATATAAACCTCACAACAGACATGAGAGTTCATCATTCGAAAAATAAAAGAGGGAAGATACTCAAAAGATTCAGAATCAATACACATCGCAGCACTTCGTCTTCTCCTTTGCATGTAGGCACTTCTAGGATTCTAGAACCTTCCGTCTTTGAGGTTTTGAGGGCTATTTATAGGTTAGAAGAACCCTAGACTTGATGAGAATCATCCAAGAGAAGATCAGGCTTCAAAAGAAATCAGAATCGTTGAAAAAGGACTTGAAACAACCTCAAAATAACAAATTTAACTAAACCTCATGAATCGTCACGCCTCGTGACAGGCTTGTCACGGCCGTGACTGAAGAGAAACCAAGGAAAATGCATCCTAGAATTTTCACGGGCCATGACATGGGTGTCACGACCGTGATCGAAGCTGGAAACTACGTTCTGGATTTGTCACGAGCGTGACAGGATTGTCACAATCGTGACCGAGGCTAAAACTCACTTTTGGGGGTGTCACGGACTATGACAAAATTGTCACATGTATGACAAAGGCTGGAAAACCCCCTGGCCGTGTTGGACAAGTTCTGGGCATGAAAACAAGTGAAAATGACAATCTGGCTTCGGTCACGGCCGTGACCATTTTGTCACAGCCGTGACTAACACTCATTTCAGCACTACCAACTTTAAATCGAGATTTTGGGATCATTTTGACTCCGAATTGAGTGTCATTTTTTCCAGTGTCTTTATCTCTTCATCCTCTTACCTCCTAGACAATAAAATTCCACAAATTTGTAATTTTCTAGTTTACAATAAATAAATGCAAATAAGTACATAAAATGATGTGTGTAAGATAGAAATGA
This sequence comes from Pontederia paniculata, assembly GCA_001647135.1. Lineage (NCBI taxonomy): Eukaryota > Viridiplantae > Streptophyta > Magnoliopsida > Commelinales > Pontederiaceae > Pontederia > Pontederia paniculata. The sequence continues at coordinate 5,865 of LTAE01007777.1, read as the reverse complement.
ATGCAAATTGGACCAAATATCCTATGAAAAATATGATTTATTTAGAATGCATCATAACCCTCAACACAGACCGCGTCTATTGGTTAGAATGTCTTGTTTGAGGCGATTGTGTTTTTCCTGAACCCGCCTAACCCTGGGAACAACACGGGTCGTGTCCCGGGATGATTGATGTCATGTCTGATTGATTGTTTGAACATGATTGAGGTAGGGCTAGTGGATTTTCACGTGAACCTTGTTAATTAAATTGGTAGTGAAGATTAAAAGATGTTAATGATTTTGTTTCAATGTGTACATGAAGAGAAAGGCCCTGACGGACTGAGGGATTTATTCCTACTGTTATTCAGTTTCTTCGAGAATCACTGAGTTCCTCGTGGACTACTGATATGGAGATTGATTGATGGGTCTAGGATTGACCCTATGGCCTAGCAAGCCATACTAGCGTCGGATCTCTGGAATCTTCATGTATTGGTAATCGCTCACTATTGATTAAATTAAAAGATGCTACCCAAGATGAATAGAAAAGAAGTATAATGAACTAGGCCTGAACATACTGATATATTATATACCATGAGAGTTAGGTGTAATTGATGTTCTTGCCACTTTTAATGAAGAGAAAGATGAAAAGAATCGAAGAAAGAACTAATAAGTAGTGATTCCACATATTATCATTATCTTTAAGACAAGAAAGGAAAGGTTTGATCGACTTACTTATTAACTCCTGATTATTGTCTCTTTTTATATGATCTTTACATACTAAGTGTCACAACTCATGTGTTTTCCCTTATAAATTCAATTCTATAGGTAATTTACATGTTTTATTCTGCAAGGTGGCGAGGTGTGATTTTGGGGGCGTTACAGTAAGATATCGGAGCCTAATGAGAGGAACTTCTTAGTTGTCCCGAGATAGATAGAGGTCCATGTGCAAGCATCATGAGCCATCATCACGCCATCAAGTATGAGTTAAGTCATAATTAACTATTGTCCCTAAATGAAAATTGTATGCTTGTAGATGCCTCCACATTGTTCTGTGATTAGGCGAGCCAACCCTCCTCCTCCGGAACACTCAGCCTCGAATCAAGCTAAGGATATTCCCATACCATCGCCCGAATATCGCAATAAATTCTTGAATAGCCTGATGAGGGCAGCTCAAAGGGAGCACCAACGTGAGGAATCAAATGACACCATCGAGAGGTTCCTCAAGCAGCAACCCCCTGAATTTAAGCAAACTGAAAATTTTGGACAACCTAAAAAATGGTTGGAGAAAATGGAAGAAGTCTTTAAAGAGATGCAGTGTGCTAGAGAGCGAAAGGTGACCTATGCCATAAATCGTCTCATGGTCTATGCAAAGCCTCAAATCACACTGAGGATATTCCCATACCATCGCCCAAAAATCACAATGAATTTAAGGCAACTGTAGATTATGGACAAGCTGAAAAATGGCTGGAGAAAATGGAAGAAGTCCGAAAAGATGCAGTGTGCTGAAGAGCGAAAAGTGACCTTCGGCAAAAATCGTCTCATGAACGATGCAAAGGACTAGTGGAAGGCCACCAAGAGCGCAAAGTTTGCAACCCAAGACAGTGTCTCGTGGAAAGACTTCAAGGAAGTTTTTGATGCATGCTACTTGCCCAAGTATCAAAAGGACCGGATGCAAGAAGAGTTCCTCCAACTGAAGCAAGGAGACATGACGGTTGAGCAATACTTGGTCAAGTTCCTAAGGCTTGAGAAGTATTGCACCTTGGACATGAAGGAAAGGTGGAAAACCAAGAGGTTTGTCAATGGGCTTTATCATGGACAGAGAGCCAAGGTCATGGGTGGAAACTGCAAGACCTTATAGGATATATTCGAACTCGCATTAGAGATAGAATGGGAGCATGAGGAATGGAATAAGGCACAAAAGGAGAGAGAGGCAGCACGCCCGCAAAATCGAGATAGGGCAAGATGGGATGACAGGAGACAGTACAAAGCTCCTAATGGAGAGATCTTCGTTTAGAAGAACCTCCCAAACCTTACAGGCCTTGGGAAGGACAACAATAGCCACAACAGGTTGACAAAGGAACATGCCCACATTATCAACGGTACCATATAAGGGAGTGTCACCGCAAGACTGGAGCGTGTCCTTATTACAGAAAGCATGATCATTATATCAAGGACTGTCAAGAATCATAGTTGACTCCTCAAGACCCTAGAGGTGCAGGAGGTCCCTCAAAGTTGGTACAAGGCCGAGTGTATAACATGATGGCGGATCAAGAACCAAACACCGAACCCATGTTTATGACTCCTTAGGTATGCCACAAAATCTTACTTACAATACATGGTGATTTAGAAATTAATGTTATTCTTAAGGAGGTTATGCGAGGAAATAGTTGATGAAATCATAGTTAGAAGACTAAATTTGAGGACGAATTTTATTTTAAGGAGGTTATGATGTAATACCCCTAAACGACCTTTACTCGTCGCGTGACGTGTCCAACACAGACACGGGCCATGTTGGAATAAAATAGGTTGTGTCCATCAAGGACACAGGCCGTGTTGACACATATAGAGTTTGGATTGGAATTGAATTAGAATTTGGAACATGATTAAGTTTGAAACGGGCTTAAAGCCCTAATCTTCCCGCATATAAACCCCTAACCATGAAGAAATAAGTTCCCAAGCCTTTAGTTTCTACCCCAGCCGTCTGATGACTCCTCTCTCTTCCCCCTCTCTTCTTTTCTCTCCCCTCTCCTTTTCTCTCTCTCTTAGGCTTCAACCTCTGGATTTGTGCTAGGAGAAGATAACGTAGAGGATAGCACGCAAAACGAGGGGAGATAATCTAGGACATGAGACGAATAAAGATAATTGCATAACGAACAAGGTATGTAATTAGGATCATTAAGAAGGATTAATTTTTGGGTTTTAATTCATTGCTAGTGATGATTAAAGATGATTTTCGGTGGATTAATTGTTTGTCAATCGGATTTTTATGAAAGAGTTGTTTGGATTTTGTTGATGGTTAAAATAATGTTAAATTGCGTAACCTGTAATCGGACACGGGTCGCATTCCCCCATGACATGGTCCGCGTTATCGGTGATGTCATGAGACACGTCAGGATGGGCCACATCAGTTGATGACGTAGGACGCGTCGGATAATAGGTGTAATGTACAATGCTGGAATGGACCGCATTTGTAAGAACACGGTCTGCGTCCTCTGTGAGGGCAGCCGCGTCACCCCTGGCGCGTCTCATTCCAACCATGACGACGCTCCTTGAACGAAATGGTCAGCGTACCTCAGGGACATGGGCCGCGTTCTCAGAACCCTAGTAAAGCCAAAGCATTTTTCTTCAATGCGTGCAAAGCCTATTCCCCTAATAAACTATTTATCCTGAAGAAAATGGTAGAACAAACGGCCCGTGTTAACCTTAAACACAGTCTGTGTCTACTGGTAAGAATGTCGTGTTTGAGGCGATTGCGTTTTCCTTGAACATACCTAACCCGAGGAACAACATGGGCCGTGCCACCCATGACACGGGCCATGTCTCGGGATGATAGATGTCATGTCTGATTGATTGTTTGAACTTGATTGAGGTAGGACTAGTGAATTTTCACGTGAACCTAGTTAATTAAATAGGTAATGAAGAGTAAAAGATGTTAATGAGTATTGTGTTTGAATGTATATATGAAGAGGAAGGCCCCGATGGATTTAGGGATTTATTCCTACTGTTATTAGGTTCCTCCTTGAATCATTGAGTTCCTCGTGGACCAATATTTGGAGATTCATTGATGGGTCTAGGATTGACCCTATGGCCTAGCAAGCTATACTAGCGCCGGATCTCTGGAATCTTCATGTATTGGTAATCGCTCATTATTGATTGAATTAAAAGATGCTACCCAAAATGAATAGAAACGAAGAGTTAGGTGTAATCAATGTTCTTGCCACTTTTAATGAAGAGAAAGATGAAAAGAATCGAAGAAAGAACTAATAAGTAGTGATTCCACATATTATCATTATCTTTAAGATAAGAAAGGAAAGGTTTGATTGACTCACTTATTAACTCCTGATTATTGTCTCTTTTTATATGATCTTTACATACTAAGTGTCACAACTTGCAGATTTTCTCTTATGAATTCAATTCTATAGGTAATTTAGATGCTTGATTGGTGTCGATGGCAGTGATGGTGATGCAGCTCGTGATGGTCTATTTTGCACATGGCATAGGATCTTGTTTGTGTTTTACTGGTCATATGATAAATGGCACTATGAGTCATTAGTGTTTTATTTGATTTAGTCTTTGATATTTAGTTTATTGGAATTGATGTATTGGATTATTAGACTTCATATTGAAAAAAAATATTTTAGTTTAAACTATTGATTTTATCTGATGTGGGTCAGCGTGTTGGTTAGAGTAAAGTTATAAGATGTAAGCCTGTAGCGTCCCCAAGGTCATATTCTGCCAGGTGGAGAGGTGTGATTTGGGGGCGCTATAGTAAGATATCAGAGCCTAATGAGAGGAACTTCTTAGTTGTCCCTAGATAGATAGAGGAACATGTGCAAGCATCATGAGCCATCATCACCCCATCAAGTATGAGTTAGGTCATAATATAGCTTTTGTACCTAAATGAAAATTGTATGCTTGTAGATGCCTTCACGTCGTTCTACGATTAGGCGAGCCAACCCTCCTCCTCCGGAACACTCAGCCTCGAATCACAATGAGGATATTCCCATACCATCGCCCGAATATCGCAATGAATTCCTGAATAGCCTGATGAGGGCAGCTCGAAGGGGGCACCAATATGAGGAATCAAAGGACACCATCAAGAGGTTCCTCAATCAGCAACCCCCTGAATTTAAGAGAACTAAAGATTTTAGACAAACTAAAAAATGGCTGCAAAAAATGGAAGAAGTCTTTCAGGAGTTGTAGTGTGCTGGAGAGCGGTGACCTTCGCCATAAATCATCTCGTGGGCTATGCAAAGCCTCAAATCTCACCAAGTATATTCCCATACCATCGCCCGAAGATCGTGATGAATTTCTGAATAGCCTGATGAGGGCAACTCGAAGGGAGCACCAATGTGAGGAATCAAAGGACACCATCTAGAGGTACCTCAAGCAGTAGCCCCCTGAATTTAAAGGAACTAAAGATTTTGGACAAGGTGAAAAATGGCTAGAGAAAATGGAAGAAGTCCAAAGAGATGCAATGTGCTAGAGAGCGAAAGGTGACCTTCACCATAAATTATCTCATGGGCGATGCAAAGGACTGGTGGAAGGCCACCAAGTTGCAACCCAAGACAATGTCTCGTGGAAAGACTTCAAGGATGTTTTTGAAACACGCTACCTGCCCAAGTATCAAAAGGACTGAATGCAAGAAGAGTTCCTCCAACTAAAGCAAGGAGACATGACGGTTGAGCAATACTTGGTCAAGTTCCTAAGGCTTGACAACTATTGCACCTTGGACATGAATGAAAGTTAGAGAACCAAGATGTTTGTCAAGGGGTTTCATCATGGACATAGAGCCAAGGTCATGGGGGGAAAATGCAAGACTCTACAGGATGCCTCCGAACTCGCGTTAGAGTTAGAATGGAGCATGTGGAATGGAAGAAGGCACAAAAGGAGAGAGAGAGGTAGTGTGCCCGCAAAATCAAGATAGGGCAATATGGGATGATAGGAGACAGAACAAAGCTCTGATGGGAGAGATCGTCATTGAGAAGAACCTCCCAGACCTTACGAGCCTTGGGAAGGACAATAACATCCACAACAGGTTGAAAGGAATATGCCCACACTATCAATGGTACCATATAGGGGAGTGTTATTGCTAGATTGTGTTGAATCTAGGATCCTGTGATTGTTTTGATGATCACAAATTTGTAAGGGAACTTAGTTTGAACTAAT
>LTAE01007776.1:5121-22009 GCA_001647135.1 Pontederia paniculata | reverse complement strand
TCGACCGCTGCTCTGGTGAAGTCTTTACTTGAACTGCCGTCTAGTGCTTCGGCCGTCCACCGTTCACCCTCGGACATCCGCAGTTCAAAGTCCGAAGCCTTTGTTCCTAAGTCAAGCTCCTTCGATAGTCCGCCAAACCTTTGGCTGACCGATCTTGACTTGAGTTCACTTCTTCAACTTGTCTCTGGTCATCCGCTGATTGCACACCAATCTTCTCGGACGTCCACTCTTCAGTTGAAGACTTCGGTCAAGCTCCTTCGATCGTCCGCGCTTCATCTTCGGTCGATCGATCTTGACCTCTTCCAACTTCAACTCATCTCTGGTCGTCCGCTGATTGCACACAATCTCCTCGGACGTCTAATCTCGAATGAAGTCACCTGTCAAGCTCCTTCGGTCGTCCGCAATCCTGCGGTCGCCCGACTTGACCTTGTATCATCTTCTTCAACTTCTTTGGTCGTCCGCTGATTTTACCCCAATCACTCGGACGTCCACTCCCGGAGATGAAGACATCTGTCAAGCTCCTTCAGTCACCCGCACTTCATCTTCGATCGACCGACTTGACTTGTACCATCTCCTTCAACTTCTCTGGTTGTCCGTTGATTGCACCCCAGTCACTCAGACGTCCACTCCTGGAGTTGAAAGCCTCTGCCAAGATCCTTCGGTCGTCCGCACTTCACCTTCGGTCGACCCTCTTGACTTGTGTCATATCCTTTGACACCCCTGTGGTCGTCCGCTGATTCTCCCAGAATCCTTCGGGCGTCCACTCTCTCCTTTGTGGGTACTTCGGGCGTACACTTATTCTTCACTGAGATCCTCGGACGTTCGCTCCCTCTTCAGTCAGTACTTTGGTCATCCGCTCACTTCCCAAGAGATCCTCTGACGTCCGCCAAATCTTCTTCTGACAAGTTTCGGACGCCCGCTCATTTCCACTAATATTCTCGGACATCCTTTCTTCCTTCTGACATCCTCTAACAACATATCAGATTTTTTGGACATCTACTATTTCTTCTGTGAGATGCTCTGGTCGACCGCTGCTTTGTCTTTTCAGCCCTCGGACGACCTCTGTCTCCTCATCGGTCGTCCGCTTATCGTGCGGTGGTTCGATCTTCAGCTTACCTTAGACCTGACAAACTCCTGTATGTCCACTTGTCTTCTCACCAAGACCCCGGACGACCTTTGTCTTCATCTGATATCCATTGGTCGTCCGCACTCCATCTTCAATCGATCGATCTTCATTTTGTCATCAGCTTTGATCGTCCACTGCTTTAACTCATGAGTCTTCGAACGTCCACTTCAACTTGGCAATCTTCTGGTCGTCCACTGTCTTTACTCTGAAACCCTTGGATGACCATTGCCTTCTTCCTCAGCTCTTCGGTCGTCCATTCTCCATCTTCGGACAACCTCTCCTTCCTTAGCCAAATCACATCTTCGGTTAAGTCTCCTCACCGGGCATCCACTTCTCCTTGGACTGTTCGTTCTTGTATTGTTGGTGTAAAACCTTCGACCGCCTATCGTTCTTCATCAGGCGACCTCTCCTATTCAACCTTGTCTTCGGTCGTCCTCTCAATACCTTTGATCGACTGCTCAGTCTTTGACTTTACTTTTTTGATCTTTGCTCTTCACATCGGTCGACCATTTCACTTCCTTTGGACGATCGCTGCACACATAGGATTTTTCTGTTATGTCTTCTATGTGCATAGATCGTTTGTTTATCAATTTCAGTCGACTTATCATTCTCTGAATATGAAAATCATGTATTTCAAAACACAATTCAACAAGCTCATTAGTCAGACTAAATTCCCTCACAAATTTGGGATCACCAAAATAATCTCAGGATCCTAGATCCAACAAAGGCAAGAACTGGACACTTCTCACACTCGAACCAAGTGCCTCCCATAGAACCACAGCCACCGCCAAAAAGATTTTCCCATCGGACACCACTGATGAAGGATCTCTTATTTCCATGTTGAATGAACTACTTGCAAAACAACATAAGCATTCCACACTCCTCGAAACTATTGTCATCCAAAACAGGGATCTCAAGAAGGAGCATTGCCAACTCAAGAATGACCTGTTGAGCAAGCTCGAAGAAATGAACGTGGAACCGAAGTGGAAACGACGAGAGCTCTGGAGCTGAACCATCCTCCACATGAGCAACAACTCTCCCGGCTCAGCTTCAACACTAAGGACAGTGTTGGGGTTAATACCGGAGAGGCCATGGTATGATCACATATACCACGGTTTTGAACCTCTATCTTTTGTTTGTTCGCTCATGATCGTTTGCTTGTTGTCTCTGTTTGGATTATTGTTGTCACATCCTTACTCTTCTGCTGGTTTGATGAAAATCTATTGAGAATTTTTCAATGTTTTAACTCTACTGAACGAACCTTGTTGAATGTTGTTTTGTGCACTTGTAATTACACTCAGGCTGCCTTATTTATTTCTCAACTTCTGAATTAAGGCAATATAAGGTCCAAGTTGTTTGTAATTATATGCCTTATTGTAGCACTGTGACTTGATGAAGGCTTGACTTCACTAACTATAATTTGGAATCAAAGCTTTGCGCACCAAATTGTCTGCTAATCACAAACCTATTTTTTAGACCTGAGAATTCCATATCTTTGCCAGTAACTGAGACCCCTGGAAATAGTAAAAAAATAAGTCCCCTATGTCCACAGGAATATTTTTGTCTTTCTCAAATAACTACCCCGCTGACCTCCAGTTGGAAGAGTTAAGAGTATGTTTTTTTAGCACTCCAGGCATCTACCCAAGTATACTAGGAAGAAAGGGGTGGACAATGCCATAGAGACCAATTTCTCTCACTTCGAATAACTACTCTTCTGTCTTTCCACTTGGAAGAGTCAAGAGTATGTTGTATCACAACACCCTTAGCATCCTCATTGAGTATTCCCGAAAGAAAACATAACTATATGCTAAGGGAAGACTCTCTTTTTTGCTTTCACATCCTTGCATTCGAAAAAAAGAGGGGGGGACAAGAAAGAAAAGTATGAAAAAGTTATGCTCTGAAGCGAAAAGAAAGAAGGGGAAGGTCGCCTTCGTCTTTGCTTAAAAAGTGATTATTTTGTCTAACGGGTGACTGTGACATGCATACTACGAGGTTGTAATCTTGAGTTGCATTTAGCTAGAGCTTCGGTGCTTCCTAAATTTGGTTTTTGCCAAATCAAGTCTCAGTCAGTTGCAATGCATCATGAAGTAAAATTGTGTTTGTGGAATGTGGCTTGTTCCTTATGTTGTGGTCTTCACATTTGAACATGTCATTGCATAATCTTAATTCATTTGATTGAGGACAAACAAATGTTCAAGTCCGGAGATGTTTGATGCATTGCATCAAGTGCTTAATATCGGGTTCTTTATACTCATGATTCACATTGTTTTCATGTCGTTGTGTTGTACTCGAGCCCCATTCCATGTAAGTTCCCACTTTTGCAGCAAGCACACATCATATAACCAAATTATGTTGTCTCATGCTTTTATTTCAGGAACTTTGGAAAAAGAAGCTTTCATACCTTCACATCACGAAGCGTCACGACTCTACACAAGAGGATTACTTGACGACAAAAAGCCAAAACGGAAAAGAATCTTTTACAACCCATATTTGACAAGGACATAACAAAAGGATCAAATTGATAGTACTGGGCTGGATAGAGACGCCACGTGTCGAATGAAGGCAGAGGATATAAGAAGGACGAATCAAAAGGCAAAAAATATCTCGCATTCAAAGCTTTTTGTGGAGCTCACCCTCGGGATCACCTTCTATCCATCACCGGAGGAACACAGAGACGACGCCATTGATGAGCAACATTGCATAATTAAAAGTATGAGCTTTTCTAACCTTTATTCCTATATTTTGATTAACATGATTTGTAACTAAGTAGGATTATCTAGAGTTAGTTGTAGGGGATGAAGGATTGGATTACTATTTTGGTCTCAAACATCTTTGAACTATTTCTTATTTTCGCTTTACGAACCCATCATTTGATTTATTTTTTTTGAATTGAATATTTTGAAGAGTTTTGTTTATCTTGTGATCGGATGTGACTGACCCTCGATTTGATTTTCTTTCTTATTTGCACTCCCTCTCGGTGGACGATACATCCTTGACCGGAGGCATCCTGTGAAGTGAGTGGTCACGATTTATTTTCTCGTTGAGTGCATTGAGTTACTACCATCAGGCGATTCACAACGCTGCATTCGTGAGGACCAATCTTACTATTTTCCCCATTAGAGCATTTGGAGGACTGACCAACACATCTCACTATCACATAGTCCGGTGGCGCGCTCCATCGTAGGTTCTGCAGACCTGTAATGTAGGGTTGTATGCTAGAAGACCCTCAATCCGGTAGCAAACCATTAGACTCACCTAGACTAGGTTCTGAGATTCTTTTGTGCTCTTCACCGCATGACTGCGAGGAGATCATGACTGATATCCTTAAAAAGGAATTCATGATTCCTCTCTTCATCGAAACCTGATTTATTTTAAAACTATGCATGTAAATGAAAATCCAATCCGACATTTCCAAAATCTGCTAACTCTAGAGTTCCTTCACATCTTTGTTGTATCGTATTTGTGTAGTGGTGATCTATTTTGTCCACATTATCTTAGTTTATTTTTGTGATTAATCAAAAACCCTAAAAATTAATTAATCTACATCTAGCTTCTTTTAGATAGTTATTATCATTTTTCATTAATCTCGAGTAATTAATTCCTGATTATTACTTTCGCATCCTTGTGGATTTGATACCTTAAGTGTTGCATTCGATCAGTTGTATACTTGCAGCAATCATAGTGTTGTCTGATAATTTTTAAAACTGATTGTATATTGTCATCACTATGTTGCATATGCATTGTCACAACCCTTGAATGCATGTATCTGAACCTAATTCTGATTTACCTTTAGACACACCACATCAGGATTCAATAGTCATCATATGTCCATGCCACTATTCATACATACGAAAATGGTGGCCAAAAAAAAGTTTTCAAGAAGGACATGGATACTGAATGGCGTGTCAAAGAGACAAGTGAATATATAATCGAAAATGGGAAAGTCAAAAGGAGGAGCTCATCTTTGGATTCTCCTATTACTCTAACATCACTATCTCCAATTCAGACACGACAAATTCTGTCAATGCAGCTCTAGGCAATACCACTGACTATGGATTCATCGACGTTGTCAACGTAATTTTCACAAAACAAATCCAAGGAACTATTGAATACTAGAATAGCAATAACAATGTAATGGAGACCAAAGAGCCTCTTAATTAGGCAAGATCAGCAGCAGCAAAACCACAATGTTAGCTAGAGAATGTTGTTGTACTTAAAGGCCCAACAATGGAAAACAACGGAAAGCAACAGAAACAATCAATGGAAACTTCAATCGTGTTTGTTGAGCTTCACCATGACGAGCATTAATCATCACATCGAATACTCCTGTGAGATTGTTCCTTATTGCTTACTATCATTATAGATTTCAGCATCTCTTATAAACCTTTGCATACACCGAACCTAGTCAAGCTAACGACTTTATATTAGAACTACTCTGCCTAAACCCTATCTCCTTAGTTATGTTTTTCTTTTTCTTGAGTCATCTTAAGATCCCTAGCCAAGTCCTCAAGGCATCTAGTTGTCTGTCACCTGTTTTTAGCCTTAGAACATGTCTTCTTACATCACGGGCCATAACACACTATCACGGGCCATGAGACCTGAGTTTACACCCTGTAAGAAATCATCACAGCCAGCAACGACCTATAACATCTAGATGGCAATATTTTTATTCCAGCTCACGGGTCGTGACACCTCATCATGAGCTCGACAGTGAGCCCTTCTACAAACTAACAAATTGTCACGGGCTGTAACTCCACGTCATGGGTCGTAAGTCAGAATTTGAACTCATGTAATCTAACAAACTCTCAACTCACAACCCGTCAAGAATCACATTACGGCCTATACAGCGACATCTTAGGTCATGTTTGTGTCACGACCCGTGACTACATCTCACAGGTTGTAAGTCATCATTCGACCATTAACCAAAATTACCCAGCCCACGACCCGTGATAATTCATCACGACCTCTTACACCGTTACCCACTCATAATGGGCCGTAAGATTTCATCACAGCTCGTAAGTTACAATTTTCATATGAGCTAACCCTTGTTTCACCCGACTTATGGGTCATTATTAGCAAAATTTTAGGAGATGGTCAACACATGCGGATTGATAGACTTAGGCTCGTATGGTCCCAATTTCACCTAGAGAGCAGCAGCAAAAAATGCACCACAACTCTTAGAATGACATGATAGAGCTCTTCGCAATGCTACTTGCGTACATTCTCTACGGATGCAAGCGTGCGAGTACAACCTCTCTTGAAATCCGACCACCATCCCCTTCTACCGAACACTTCCAAGGTGCAAGGAAAGCATGATTAGAGGCCCTTCTGATACATAGCATCTTGGCTTCGCATGAGGCCTTCCCAAGCTTCGTAGTAGACACTTGGAGCTCATAGCTACCTCTACAGATGAATCTCAAACAGTTTCGTAATGAAGTACAAAAATGGAATCAATCCAATTTCATACACATCACTTCAAGGAAGCGAGAACCAATGGTCAAGCTCATTGGAATTCATAAATCACTCTAAGGGAGGGCAAACCACCATTTGAGGAGCCTCGAAGCTGAGCTGCGATCAAAGTTGGAACAAGTACTAGCTCAAGTTCTGGTTCCGAAAATCATGTTTCTAGTTGATCCGACATGGAGGTAAAAACACAAAAATATTTTCACGTTGCAGTGATAATTAAACGCCGAAGGATTCATGTTAAAGCACTTAAGAATGATATGCGTGGTAATTGGATTGACGATCGATCAATCTATCCTCGCACAATTCGCAATCAACCACTTCAAGATGGTCTTTGCAGCTGATCCACAAAATCACAGGCCTTTGTTGCCCACCTTTTTTCCAAGCCTAGATAGATCCATCCTCCAAAACAACTAGCAAAGCAGTTTGTGCAAAGGAAGTAAGGCATGCGGATTTAGCATGGCTTCGTTCAAGGCACCGGCTCAGGTGGGATCCAAGAAATATTTTACCAATATAACTGGAGCATCGTCAGCAATTCAGTGTCACCTTTGCACAACAAGTATTCTCAGGAGCTGAGAGCATTCACCTTGTCAATAACACTCACATAGTTCTTATCCCAAAAACTGATAATCCAGAATCTATTGGAGACTTTAGGCCCATAAGCCTCTACAAAATTAGTTATAAAATAATCACTAAAATTATTGTGTTGCGTCTGCAGGGCCTAATGTCTAAGCTAGTTGGCACCCATCAAGTCAGCTCATTCTGGGAAGGGTCATCCATGAGAACATTGTCATCGCACAAGAACTCGTTCACACTATGAGCCGCATGAAAGGAAAGAAGCAATTTATGTTGATCAAGGTGGATCTTGAGAAAGCTTTTAATAGGCTGAATTGGGACTTCATCGAGATCACCTTGCTAGCGGTCGGTCTACCTAGTAGGCTACGTTATGTGATCTCATAATGGAGTGCATAACTATGCCTTCAGATCAAATCCTATGGAATGGAAAAAAACTGAGTCTTTTGGCCTCCATAGAGGCATTCGACAAGGATTCCCACTGTCGCCTTACATATTTGTCCTTTGCGTGGAGCGCCTCGCACGCCTAATAGCATCAGTGGTCGGAGATGGCACATGGAATCCAATTTGTGCAGGTAGATCAGACCCTCGTATCTCTCATTTGTTTTTTTGCTAATGACATATTATTGTTCGCAAAGGCCTCTGCTTCCCAATGGAGATTATTACAAGCATTCTAGACCACTTCTTTGCAGCCTTTGGGCAACATATTAATAATAACAAAACAACCATATATTTATCCAAGAACACCATCTGAAGTGTTAGAGACTTTATCCTTAGAGCATGCACATTTCAAGAAGCAACCTCCCTTGGCAAGTACTTAAGAATGCCCACAATACATGGACGTGTCCGAAAAGCTCATTTCCACTGTGTTATAGCAAGTATTCGCTCCTGCATATCTGGATGGTCAGCAATGACACTGTCCATGTCAGGCCTAGTAACTCTTGCTCGCTCAATTGTTCAAGCTATCCCCACATTCATGATGCACACCGTGTTGGTTCCTAAAGGAATAGGATAGGAGATTGAGCGGTTATGCCTCTCGTTCATATGGGGCCACGCCCCAGACGTTCACAAGGTCCACCTTCTCATGTGGCGTACTTTAACCCAACCGATAAAAATGGGTGGCATGGGGCTCCTCCAAATTGAAATTTTCAACATATGCTTACTAGCCAAGCTTGGTTGGAACCTGATTTCTAACTCGAATGGCTTATGGGCCCAAGTGCTTGGAGGCAAATACCATCTTTGGCTAGGGACAGGAGGATCTCTTAATTGTGCACATGGAGACTCTTGGTTTTGGAAGGGCTTGCAGAAAACATGGAACAATTTTAGGCAACATAACTGTTGGAATCTAGGAAATGGAAACTCAATTTACTTTTGGACTATGCTTGGCTTCTAGGAGGTGATCTCATAATCAAGCAGAGCCTGCCAACCCCTTGGTAGTGTGGAGCTATCAGTCAATGTTATTGCAATGGTGCAAGAGAACGGATGTTGGAATTGGGCAGCCCTACAAGATTATCTTGGAAATCAGGACCTTCTATGGTTGGCGGCTCTACCTCCACGCCTCAATTAGCAGGAAGAAGACAAGCCTTTTTGGCCGCTTGAAGCATCAAAGGTTTTAGCGTTAAGTCTGCATATGAAGCTATCACAGAGCACGAATGGGCACCTCATGATGTGCTATGGTCGATCTTGTGGAAGTGGGAAGGAACCCAGTGAATCAAGAACTTCTTGTGGCTCACTGTGCATGAACGACTACTCACAAATGACCAATGAGCAAGGAGGCAAATGACTCTTCGAGAAATTGTCCGAACTGGAATTTCTTAAATGAAACAACCTTCATGCTCTGAGGGGCTGTCCTTAGTCCAGAATTAAATGGCATAGTTGGTTCCCTCCATCTCCAGAGGAGACTCTTTCACTCTGCAGCTAGAGACTAGCTGATCTTCAACCTCCATGGCAGCGAGCAAAGAACAGACACTTTACCTTGGCCTCTTGTCTTTGGAACTTGTTATTGGCTCCTTTGGAAATGGAGAAATGACTCCATTTTCAATCCTGGCTTCACAAGGCCACCAGAACATTTAGCTGTAATCCTCAACATAGCCACTGATTTTGCTAGAGCCGCCTGTTGGAAGAACAAGATGCACCACATGACATTAGACGCGAACAAAAAAATATGGAAGCCTCCACCTCCAAGCTGGGTAAAGTGCAATGTAGATGGCTCCTATGCTCGAAGACCTAATGGTAGCTCCAATGCTGGCATAGGGGTCATATCAAGATATCACAAAAGCAATTGGATTGAGGGACTCATCGGTATGATTTCAGCAATCTCACCGTTTGAATAAGAACTCATAAGCATCCTTCTCAGTTTAGACATTTTGTGGGAGAGGAATTTGAAGCATTTCATCATTGAAATAGACTCCATAACATCCGTGAACATCATCACAAACTGGACACCTAGCATCAACCACGAACTCTACTGTGTCAACATGAGAGCATACACATCAAACTAGAATGCAATTAGATGATCACCATAAATCATGTTCCGAGAGAGCAAAACTCATGTGCAAACTGCTTAGCAAAGAGATCATCACATGTAGGACAAGGCCCTTGTAAGCTTCAATTCCCTCTGGCTTCCGTCAGGCCCTTCCTCTTTGGAGATATTATTGAGACACATGTACACACCTTTAGCTCTTAGTTTTATTTTGTCGTATCCTTAGGTTGCGACCTCTATTTCAATACCGAAAAAAATGGCCATCCATCTTGAACCAATCTAATTTTTGAATCGGCATGTTGCTAACCCGAACCATCTTTAAACCACATCTAATCACACTTGGATCACACCTTTTTCTTTCATCCATCGATCTACGATCCAACGATGATAAAGAGTAGTAGCAAGTTACTACCACTTTAGAGTGGTATTATTTACATTAAATCCATTTATAAAAAAATATTTTGATAAAAAAATATGTATTTGATGAAGGTGCTACCTACTTAAATAGGATAAATTTAACAACTTATAATAAAATCTTTAAAAGAGAGAAGCTCTTATATCCATTGTAGATCTAATATTTCTCGGTGGACAAGATAGGTAATATGGTGTTACCTACTTAAATAGGTAGTACATCCATTACTTCTAAAAGAAATATATATTATCTCGTTAAATTTATTTATAAGTAAATATGATAATTTGACTTGTTAGTTGAATTATTTATATATAATAAATAAGATAATGCATATTATTAATAATTTAGTAAGTGGAAAGATATTGAATAATGCATAGAGACCTTCCAACGACTCTCCATCAAGATGAGACAAAAAGGCGAAGGACTATCAAAAGTCTCGTGAATCTTGTAAAACTTGAGATATGCTCCAATCGGTAACTCATGGAGCACCTCCTTCCTCATTACTATGTCTCTGTGTTCAAATTATTATGCAGCCCAACATTTCCAACCCAATTTCCTTCACCCTAATCGAGGCAAACGTCTAGCAGACTCGACCTGTAGCTATAATTCTCTTTTGCCTTCTACTTCTACGATGCTCCATCGAGATGAGTTAAAAAGGCGAAGGACTATCAAGAGTCTCGTGAATCTTGTAAAACTTGATATCTACTCCAAATGATAACTCATGGAGCACCTTCGTCCTTATTATTATGGTTCTGTATTCAGATTATTATGCATACCAACATTTCCAATCCAATTTCCTTCACTCTAATCGAGGCAAACGTCGAGCAGACTTGACCTGTAGCGATATTTGTCTTTTGCCTTCTACTTCTAGGATGCTCCATCGAGATGAGACAAAAAGGTGAAGGAATATCAAGGCCTAGTTTGGGATCGGAATCTGGGGTGGAACCTGGGCTTGGTTCCATCGGGTTCTGGCAAACGCGAACCTCGCGCCAGAACCTGAGGTGGAACCCGGACATTAGAACCCGGGGTCACGTGACCCGGGTTCTGGTGGCCCAGGTTCCTGCTTTACGTTTACTAAGATTATTAATTATTTAAATTATTAATGCATGACCTTTTAATTTAACGCATTACCTTCATATTTAAATTATTTACCTTCAATTATTAATGCAGTATCTTCTAATTTAAATTATTAATATTTATTTTAAATATTATATCATAATTTTATACTAAGTTAATAATATAATAGTTAAAACTTAATGATATATACGTTATTAACTTTAAAATAAATAACGTTTAATTTTATTAGTTTACTATTAATGTATAAAATTATTAACATTATTAAGATTGTTAATATTTATTAATATTATTAATGTTTATTAAGATTTTTTTTAAACTATTACCTCAATATCTTCTAATTAAAATTATTAACGTTTATTTTAAATGTCATATATTAATTTTATTAAGTTAATAATATAAATTTTAAATATTTTATAATACTAAGAATTACAGAAAATAATTTTTTATGTCTCAAATTAATAATATTATTTTTATTTTTAATTAATTTATTTATTTAAAAGATAATTCTATATTTTTGGATTCCTACAAGGTTCATCCAAACACCCCTAGAACTTAACATCATTAGTTCATCCAAACACAATTAAAACTAATCTATCAAATCAATCTATTCACTGGAATTCGAAGAACCTCCAGGTTCTTATCCAAACGCAGCCCAAGAGTGTCGTGAATCTTGTAAAACTTGATATATGCTACAAATGATAACTCATGGAGCACCTTCATCCTCATTGCTATGGTTTTGTGTTCAGATTATTATGCATCCCAGCATTTCCAGCCCAATTTCCTTCACTTTAATCGAGGCAAATGTCTAGCAGACTCGGCCTATAGCTATAATTCTCTTTTGCCTTCTACTTCTACTGCTCTCTCTCTCTCTCTCTCTCTCTCTCTCTCTCTCTCTCTTTTCTTGGTGTGTCTCATGGTACTGCCGCCAAACTCGAATACCTTGCTACCGCAGAAGGTTCTTCCTACTCCAACAACTGTGTCGGCAGATGAAGGAGAAGAGGAAAGAAGGATATGTGAGATCAGAAAAAAAAGAAAGAGTGGTTGCGGTTTTTGCGCATCACGAAGAACGTGAGAAGGAATAGAAGACATAATTCTTGATTTTTAAGCTAAAAAGTTAAAGTCCTCCTTTTCACTACTCCTTTTATTTATACTTTCTGCTTCAATCCCTTCTTTATTTATTTGATTTTCCGATAGTTATAATTAATTCTGCATAATATGCACTTATGCAGATTAACAGAAGAAGAAATATGGACCAATTAGGATCTATTCAACATGTGCGCTTATAAGGAAAATATATGATTCAATTAGAATTTCTCCACCTGAATAGAAGTTTTATGTTCACTTACAAGATTATTCTATATCTTATTTTGTATATAATATTTATTTAATTCCTGAAGATGTACATGTATATAAACATTTTTAGAGAAATATGAAAGTTGAGAACTTTTTCGCGATCAAATATAGCTATCTCTCATATTCTTTATGATATCATATACTATCTTGAATACTATTACTTTAGTACTTTTTCACAACTCATTTTCATTGGCAGAATCCTTCAAGAAATCTAGAATTCATCTAAATAGTGAAGTCCACTATGTACTCTTTAACCTCTTCATATTCTCCTAGAAATCTTCCCGTTTCATGCCAATTGAATGGCACAAATTATCTTACACAAACTCGGGCTGCCAAAAAAAATTAGTGTTATTGATGGATTGATCAAGTGACCTTCAGATGATGATGATAATGCAGAACATTGGGTAGTCTGCAATTCCATGCTAATAGCATAGATCTTTAACTCGTTGGACAAGGATCTTCAATCTAGTGTAACTTACGTAGAAGACGCCAAGGTGTTATAGGATTATCTCAAAGAGATGTTTTCTCAAGGCAATGAAATTAGGATATATCAAATCAAATCTGAAATATGTTTACTGAAGCAGGAAAAAATATGTTGTCGAATACTATTGCAAACTAAAGTATTTTGGGATAAGCTTGATAATTTCTTGACGCTCCTATGTGTGAAGCATACAATGTTGCTATCAAGTATGCATCACAAAGAGAAGGTTATAAGGCTCATTATTTCTTTTATGGGACTCAATTTTGAAATCTCTGGAACTTTTCGTTCTAATGTATTGAGTTTGTATCCATTACCATCTATAAACAATATTTATTGTCTCATTATTCACGAAGAGTAGCAACATAAGGTAATTCACATTCATGACGCAACAATTGCTCTTACATGATTTCTTGCCAAATGAGTTGGCAATCAAAAGTTTCCTAATTTAACAATGGAAAATACCTCATTGGGATAATTGTGGTCGTGCTATACATTTCAGTGCTACTTGTTTTAAATTGAATGGATATCCAACCGACTAGGATCCATCAATGAAAAACAAGAAGCAAGGACACTATAAATTGATGACTTCTCCTAATACAAATGTGAAACAATCATCTACCCCTTTCTACCAATGTTTTTTAAAATTAGGCAAAGCTGGTCATCTTTGAGGCTTATATAAAGCCCAATTTCAATGAAATTTCAATGCTTGTTGACTTTAACTAACACATACGAGTATGTTGTGGAGCCAATATCTAGTAATGCTCTTATTCCATTTATATCTGATATTAATTAGGTATCGGATGCATATACCTCTTTGCATATGAAAAGTTATATCAAGTTGTTTGATCAGTCAATTTACGATCAATCATGCATTCAATACAAATTTGAAATGGTGTTTCTATTCGAGAAACACATTCTAGAATTGTTAATCTTGGTGGTGGTTTTCTTCTTAAGGATGTCTTGCTGATTTCAAAGTTTACTTGTCATTTTTTATCTCCATTTCCAAATATGTCGCGATAATGAACTATTGTATCATCTTCATCCCTAATTTTTATATGATACAAGATCTCAATACGAATAGGACGATTAGACTGGGTGAATTATGTGGAGGTGTCTATCACTTGCGGAAAGTGACATTATCAATGCCTTTCATTTATGCAAATAAAGTTATTTCACAAGATCCAATTTTTTGGCATAAAAGACTTGGGCATCCTTCATTGAATCTTTCTTTTCTTGATAATGTTTTAGTTCTACTAAGAATTCATTTCAACTTGTGATGTATGCCTTCGAGCCAAAAAAACTCGAAGCAAATTTTATGATAGCTCTAATAAAGCTAATGCCATTTTTTATTTAGTTCATTGTGATTTATGAGATCCATATAACAATCTTCACTTCAGGTGCCTCATATTTTTTTCATTATAGTCGATGATGATAGTAGAGTTTCTTGTCTTTATTTAATGAGGACTAAATCTGATCCCTTCTCCTAATACAAATGTGAAACACTCATCTACTCTTTCTACCAATGTTGATCAAAATTTTCAAGAAGATATGTTCATAAAACTGGGATATCCAATAGTTATATGTTCATAGTGCCTTCCTACATGGCATTCTCCATGAAGAAGTTTATATGACATTACCTCCAAGTTTTAGTACAAAGACATCGAGCCTAGTTTCTAAATGTCAAAAATATTTATATGGTTCTCCATGAAGAAGTTTATATGAAATTGGTTTGTAACATTCACTAATGCTCTTTTTAATTTTGGTTTTATGGAGTTTGTTGTTGATCACTCTTTGTTTATCTACTCAAGAACAATATTTTTGTGGCAATAATCATCTATGTTGATTATTTAATATTGGTTAACTTTATTCTCATATGTTCAAATTTTGTTTATGCACTCATTTTTTAATTAAAGACCTTGGAGTTCTTAGATACTTTCTTGGTATTAAGGTTGCTAGGAAGCAATCTGGTATCTTTCTTTGTCAATGAAAATATGCAACGGATATTCTTGATGAGTGTAGAATGCTTGGTTGCAAGCCGACATCTTTCTCCATGGAACAAAATCATAAACTTTCATATGATTTTGGACAACATAGAAGGTTGGTGTGACGTCTAATTTATTTGACAATTAAACAGCCTGATCTTAGTTATCCAATTCATGTTCTTTCTAAATTCATGAATGCACCAAGACAAGAACATTGGAATGTTTCCTTGAGATTATTGGCGATATTTGAAACAGTCACCAGGACAAGGAAATTTTCTACAACATTCATCTTTGTTACTTCATCCGTACATAGACTCGGATAGGACAGGTTGTCCAATCATATGTCGATCAGTCACTTAGTATTTCATTACACTTGGAATAGTAAGAAGCAATCTATAGTCTCTCATTCTTCTACAGAAACAGACTATCGAGCTCTTGCGATTACCACATGTGAGCTTCTCTAGTTACGAAGCATGCATTCTTCTCTTAGGGTGCAACATTAGCTCCAATGCAAATTTATTGTGATAATATGTCAGCGTTGCACATTCTTAAGAATTTTTTTTTCATAAATGTACAGAGAATATCAAAATTGATTATCACTTTGTCCGACATCACTTCAACGATCATGTCATTTCAGCTTCTTACATTCCATCAATGTTCAGACATTGCTTTAATTTTTCTTCTTTCCAAGTTGGGAATTTGAGCTCCTCATTCTCCAATTTGATGGGGTGTGTTAAAGTTAGTTATGATTAGAAACAATCTGATGTGCATTTATGTCAAATTAACATAAAAAGCATAGACTGGTTAGGATTTATTTAGTTAGAAATAAGTTGCCCTATGTCAAATTAACAGAAAAAAAATATAAATCAATTGGGAATTGTTCAGCTAGGAACAAGCTCCATGTGCATTTATGTAGGATTAATAGAAGGTAAAGATATGGTTCCATTAGGTTTTTTGTTCAACTTACAAGATTATTCTATATCTTATTTTGTAGATAGCTAAGATTTCGTTAGTTCCTCACAATTTACATGTCTATAAAAAGTTTTAGAGAAATAGAAAAGTTGAGAAATTTTCTGCAATCAAACATAGCTATCTCTAAAATTGTTTAAAATTCAAAACTAATTAGTTAACTTGCCGGAGAAGATGGTGTTTACTCTTCATTAAACTTGATGTTGGTGATGCCGGTGACGTCTTCTTGCCGCGAGATATTTGTCTAAGGAATGGACATGGGCGATGATACAATTGGAAGGCTTACTCGTTCTAAATTCAATTTCTACTTTTTATACTTTGGATTGATCATTGTGCACGAACTTAAAATAAATAAGTGAATTACATTTTAATAATAATAATAATAATAATAATAATAATAATAATAATAATAATAATAATAATAATAATAATAATGTAAATAAATCATAAGAAGCATAAAAAATAATTATGGATTTTTAGTAGTAGAATTAGGCAAAATAATATTTTTAATCATCAGAGTTCGACAACAATTTTTTTTGTAAATGATGATAATATAAATATATTTTTCCTGTATCATGATCAATTAATTGTAAAAAAACCCCAAATCAAAATGACAAAAATACAAATTAATTGAGAAAAAAACTAATAAAAAAAGAAAAAAAAACATGCACATTAATTAACATAGAATATAATGTTGAATCTAGGATCCCGAGAATGTTTTGATGATCACAAATTTGTAAGGGAACTTAGTATGTACTGATGAACTTGTTGAGCTGAATTCTGTAATAGGTTGATTCAAGTTCAGAATATGAAAGGTCGACCAAAGCTAAAAGAATGAACGACTTATGCACATGGAAGACATTTTAGAAGAATCATATGTGTGCAGCGGTCATCCTAAGAATATAGAGTGGTCGACCGATATTGAAGGAGAATGTATGAGAAGAGCGATCAGAGGTTGACCGGTCGACCA
>LTAE01007775.1:0-22010 GCA_001647135.1 Pontederia paniculata | reverse complement strand
ATAATAGTTATATATTTTAGGTTATATACTGTGATATACATGTACCTGCCATGAATCATATGCTGAATTCAAAATAAACATTGGAGTTTGAATATTTCTCAAAAGGTGCTGAGGAAAGAAACACTGCAAAACCAAAAAAAAAATCAGAACTATGTATCCTCAAGCATTTATGTATATGCACATTCTATATAGAACATAAATCAAGATTTCAAGAGAAAATGAGAATTAATATACATACCAAAGCTGGATCCATCTTAGTTGTACAAGCTGCAGGCAAGTTCCTAGCCACCCCCTTTACATTGCCATTAATGGATGTACATGAAGAAACAGAATGAAGTCAGAAAAAAGAAACAAGCTCCAAAAGATAAGTTAAACACATAAATCCTTTTTTTTTTCTCTTAGCTAAAGAAAACAAATTGAATTGCTGATCAACTATTCATTTACTGTGCATACATATTTGTATGCACCAAAACCTCACACAAGAAGCAAAGACACTACTTTCATGGCTGCATTACCTGTAGACTTACTACTCCTTCATAAATAGACCTTAAACCATGCTGACCAGCAACATTAGCCCTGAATATTGAGGATGCAACAAGTACAATATAAGCCAAACATTTTTCTTAGTGCATTTTTTTTAAGAATTAAAAGTCAAAATGAGAACATTCACAGAATGCTCATCAAATCAAGTGTTAATAAATGGCTTACACATCAAGGAACAACCCAGCATCAGCCATGCACTTGACCTTGGTGCTTGCAGGAAACAAAGCTCGGAACTCATCACAGTGTATTATTGTTGCCAGACCTCCAGCAGAACATCCAGTCAGAAGTGCCTACATATGTGATTGTAACTATTAAAACTAAGCATTAATCAACTTCATAACTAGTCATCTAAATGAAACACAAGATTGTAGATAATAAAAAAAAGTTTCAACGAAGATGTTCATGTTACCTAGATATTAAATTTAGGGTGGATAAAAAAATTAATATTCATTATAAATTTAATTTCTTATAATTAGAAAGTTAGGTAATATTGTGTTACCTATTTAAATAGAAAACACCTTCATTTTTTCATAAAAAAATAAAATAATTAACTACTGAAATAACTAATGTAATAATAATTATTTTTTTTATTTTTTAATTAATTTATGGTTAATTAATTAAATTAATTATTTAAAAAGATGAAATAATTAACCTTGTCAGCTGAACGCATCCCCTTCGACATGAGCTCTTCCATAACTACCGACCAGATTCTTTGCCCTCGGAAGTACAGAGATTGAGACTGTAAAAGAAAACCAGCAAAATTAATTATCATACGAGATTGTTTACATGCGTTAACTAACTATATAATTTTATGTGGTAAATTTCTTGTGCATATATATGGAGTAATTTTTTGTCCGGTCACTCATTTTTACTCAGGCACGAATCAGCGTTTATGTGGAAGCCATTGCTCCCGAAACTATTAGTTTCGAGGTTTCGATCGGATAAAAATTCAACGAATTTTTTTATATTCGTAGAACTCGAATTCGAGACTTTATTAAATAGAATGAGCTGTTTATCACTCCATCCAACTTCGTTGATATATAAAATTTATTTTTAAGTTGACTATATTATGTCTGAGATTTTTTTTAATATTAAAAAAATGATGATATAAAGTAAAAAATTAACTCAAACTATAATAAAATAAAAATAGAAAATGATATGTCTATCTAAATTTTGAGAGCTCCGCTCTCAGCATGATCTTTTGGATCCCGTTGATTCCTTGATTTATATATATAAAGTTGATGACGGATTATATAATTGACGGGAGAAATAAAAAGGCTACATTAATTATAAGAAGGCTAAACTTATTATAAATAGCTAAGCTAACTTAATTAACCTCATTATAGCCTTCACCAGCAAACGATGCACCATCGCAGTATCTGACCCAAACTCTGTTCCAGTTGTAGAAGTCTGCAAGTTACAACATAAGAAATTAATTAACGATAAATCAACTTACAGTAATTAAATTAATTACCATTAAAATGGAAGTAATTAAATGCTTCACGTACTTTTCAAATACTACAAGGTATATATATGTGCACGTACGTACCCGGGTTTTCTTCATGCTTGTTACTAAGTATTGCGGTAAATTGCATCGTTGCATCCATATAAGTTGACGAACCAACATAAGTTGCCTTGCGATCGACGCATGATTCGATGTCATTGCACCACCCTCCTCCCTATTAACAATTTAATTATATTTTTATATAAGTCATGCAGTAGCTGAGCTGAATTAATTATTTAAAGTGTCATTAGTTGAATTTTCAGTAAAAAAATAAATTAGTCTATCGATCGATTTGGGAAGCCAGAGTTATTACTAATTAGTACTTATAACTAATAGTGCTTATGTTTTATTACTTCATATTTATGTCATTATGTAAGTATATTAATTGTTTCTATATTTATGGATGCATAATTTCGTATTTTGCATGCATAGCTATTCTGTAATTTAAAATTATTTTTGACCAACTTTACGAATTCATGACGGAAAATGAATCTACTTGTATTATTGAATTTATCAACCTTGAAAAGTTCTACACTTGATGTACTTTTATGGAGTCGTTTGGAATAGAATTTAATAGAAAATATATAATTAAAATCGAAAATAGAGCTAAGCATAAAACACTCCTTGGAGTAGGTTTAATTTGTTCATCACCTCAACTTTTAAAATCGTCTCAAAATATACAAAATCATCTTCTATGATTATAAAATGGATTAAGTTTATTAGTAAGGAACTCAAGAATTCATATATTCATTTCTTCTTTTAATTTATTTTCATTTTTTAATCTATTATAATTCTTAACACAATGAATTAGCACAATGTATGACATATTTAGTGAAGTCTATAAATCGATGATATACGCAAATATCTTATTATATAGTATTACCAATTACCTAATAAATTATAAATAAAAGTTAATTACCATACTTTTGTAACTAACAATTAATTCTATATTGTTATAAATGCAAGTAAAATAAAATTTGTATTTATTAGTAAAAACATGGGTATTAGTTATATAATTAATATTACTTTAGTATTATTTATTTTACTACATTTTATATAATATTTTCTTTATTTTATTTCAATCCAAACACTTTCATAACATAATAATAATCCAACTTTTGGAATAAGAATACTTCAAGTTTTAGAATATGTTGACACAAATACCACACTATCATTTTTTGTACATATGTTCTAATAATTAGTTCATGCATGCATGCATGCATGAATGCAGTACCTCCAGTCCAACGAGCCAACTGTTAGCTCCTGATCCATGTCCTCTGTGTAGATGGTATCCTGGGGGAGTTCCATCTAAGCAAACTGCGAGCAGAACGTAACAAATTAATAACCAGGTCGAACTACTTAACAACCAATTAGATTCAGAGAGAGAGAGAGAGAGAGAGAGAGAGAGAGAGAGAGAGATCTCTCTCTCTCTCTCTCTCTCTCTCTCTCTCTCTCTCTTTCTCTCCTGGCAATTTAATGAACAAGGAATGAAACAGAAGGAGGCCATTGAACAGTTATTTATAAAGATATGGAACAACGTCGAAGGGTGACGCGTTTTCTTTCAGTAGGAAAGCTCGAAGAAAAAAAATAGAGCAAGGCGAAGGGTGACGACAGACTTGACTTGGCTCAGAGAAGAGGTCTTCTCTGTCTGACTTGACTTGGAATTTAGAACTCTTATCTGGTAAAATAATTGAGTTTTTTTTTTAAAAATAGAACAAGTTGTATATATATAATGGAGCGTTTCATTTTGATTCATCTATATTAAAATTATATATTTAAATATGATAAATGAGATTAAAAATAATAAAAATCGAATTCGATTTGGCAATATCTAATTGAATAAAGAAAACTTATTTGTTTATCGCTCCAAACAAAATAAAATTTATGTTGTTAAGCTTATTCCAAGTTTTCATAATTTTTATTTTTCATTTAGAGTCACTGGTATTCGAAAAAAAAATTAGCATTTGATTAATTCAATCGTTCGTCTTATTCAAAGTCTTCAACTGAAAATTTGGTCGTCTAGTTTTGTAGGTTTGTGTTCCCGACACGCTCGTCCATTTTTCTGTAACATTGTTTAATTCAGTTGATTTTGTAACATTGTTTAATTCAGCTGATTTTGCCCGGTTGGACTAACAATTAGTGGGTTCAGTTCAATCTTACACATAGCATAAAAAAATAAGTAGAAAGCACTATCTATCTTATTAGTAATAAAATATTAAATTAATGATGAATATTATTTTTTTTCTTTTTTAATTTTTTTTAAATCTATCTATAGATTTAGAATTCTATAGCATTATATTCCCTACTTAATTAGAGTGAACTTAAATAATAATAATTTTCAATATATCGAAAGGTACAAGTTCTTTTTTAATTTAAATTAGATTTCATCTTTAATTGCTCACAGATGAATCAATCGAAGCTTCAAAATTGTTAATAGTCTAAATGTTTTTGGATATCCATATCTTCCCTCTTCTATATGTTAGTGCCACTTCGTTTTCATTATTAGTTTATTTTTTTATAATTATGTTATATTATTTCATTATGTATTATTTGTTTAGTATTTTTAGTAGGATAAGACATGTAGAATGGTTAAATTTGAGGATTATATGTTTAAATTATTCATAAAAAATGTATAATATGTACCTGATATTCCTAGCCGTAGTACTTAAGTGCAAATTAGAAGATGCTTAAATCAATTCAGCTTTTTTTTCTTGAAGTTATATATTCAAAGTATCTTCAAGATTGTTTAGATTCAACTTCTTACATCATAAAATGTTTTTTTTTCTTAAATACTTTGACGTTTGTTAAACAAAAAAAAAAACTATTAACCAAATAATACAAATATTGAGAAAATTTCAAGAATCAGCAAGAGAGAAACTTTTTGCTTTATTTAATTAATTGTTGAATACTAATATTCTCTTTTTAAAATTCTATTTTGATCATGAAAATGCTTGCTTACTAACATTCTCTATCACAAGGAAGGCTTTGAAGCCTAGCGTTTAAAGTCGAATCGCTTGCGGATGCTGGATTGCCAAATAAATTTTTTGTGTTACATGTACAAAATTCTTTCGACAAAACTTTTCTTTTTCATTCTTTCCCTGTGTGATCAATTGCACACCAAGATAATCAATAAACTTTGTCAGCTGAAAGCATCCCTTTCGGCATGAGCTCTTCCATGAATGCTAACCAGATTCTTCGCCCTCGGAA
The DNA here is from genome assembly GCA_001647135.1 of Pontederia paniculata. Taxonomy (NCBI): domain Eukaryota; kingdom Viridiplantae; phylum Streptophyta; class Magnoliopsida; order Commelinales; family Pontederiaceae; genus Pontederia; species Pontederia paniculata. Next base: position 16,756 of record LTAE01007775.1, on the reverse strand, counting down.
GTACAAGAACTGAGACTGCACAAGAAAACCAGCACAGTTAATTATTTCTTGTTACATGCTTCAATCAAATACCCTGTGTGTATAGAGATTAAGATATGCTTGTGACTGGAAAATCTCAAGTTTCAAAATCAATTTTCATGGTGAAATTCTATTTTTTTCTTTGTTTCTAATTATTTATTCATATACTAGTAGCCCGAAAAAAAATTACTTTAATTTTTATCATTTTGTAGCGCGCATATAAAGTGCATGGACTTAACGGCTAAAAAGATAGTTTCCATATAGAATGTTCGCTTATACATATGACATATTTAATTGGTAAGTAGAAATGGTAAATTAAGAAGATCATATATTAACCAGTTAAATAATAAGTGTAAAACCCCAAGGTTGAAATAGAGATATTTAAGTCCATTGTATTATTTTTAACCCAAAATCTCAAAAGACCAATTAAATTCATTAAAGTCCATTAAGTCACTTATACCCAAAATCTCACCTAAACCTCCACTACGACTACCTTAAAGCCTAAAGTGACCATCATTTTTTTTCTCATCTCTCTCTCTCTCTCTCTCTCTCTCTCTCTCTCTCTCTCTCTCTCTCTCTCTCTCTCCACCAACATCCCATCTTTCCTCCATTGTTGGAGCTCATATAAGGAAGATTGTGAGGGATAAAAAAGGTGCTAGGGCAAGAGGGAAATGAACTATTAGGGCAAGAGATTTGGAGAGGAAGCAAAGGTCAAAGAGGAGAAAGAAACGGGTTTAGCTCTAAACCCTAAAGTATGTAATATGTGAATCCACCTCATTCCATTTGGTTGGAATGAGGGCTTGATTTCCTTATCTTCATCTTGTACATGATTATGAGTGTTAGAAGAGTAGAATGGAAAAAATGTTTTCTATATTTTTCTGATGAGGCTGTACATCTATATATAGTACATGAAAAGGATCAGATGGATAACCACCAATGTCTATCTAATCTAACTAGAGAAGATCATCTAATCTAAACTAATCTAGATAAACACAAATCTAGATAAGATCAGATCTGGATAACAACAGATCTGGATGATATTAAATCTTTACAAAAGATAAGATTAGATTCTCTAACAATGAGAGCGATAGATGATGATTTATGTGAAAGTTGAGTTTATGAGCTAAAATTTTTATGTCATGATGTTGATTTGATTATGGGTATTGATGAATTGAATACTAATCTTTATGATTGAGGCTTGAAAATGGTTACTCTTTATTGTTCAACCTTAAAATGTATTCTAAAGAATCTATATGAAGTTATGACTATGCTTATGTAAGTTGAAGCTTCAAATTGAGATCTTATTTTCTGTCCAGATTCTATGATATATGCTCAAATAATGTTTTTGATATATTTTACTTCTTCAAAAATTAGGTGTAATATATGGATGGATAGGTATTGAAGTCTAATTTCTGTAGAATCAAGAATTAGTACAATGCGAAGTATATATAGGGAGATATGATCAAAATACTAACCTATTGTTAAGTTGTCCTGAAAAATGACGTGTCTAACTTGTGAAATTCATCATAAATTTCAAAGTTGAAATTAAGGAATGAAATTTATGAGTAGTTATATGAGTGTGTGACCTTGTATAAGAACTTAGAATGAACTAGAAACAATAAGTGTATGATGAGTTATCAATAATTTAAGACTTGACCGTGAAATTAATGAATATGAAATTGATGGACTGAGTTATATGATTTCTTGAGAATAAACGGTAAAGAGATAAAATATGCAAATTTTATATGTAAGTCCCTTGGAAGTATACTTTAAAGGAAATCTCCCTAAATGGATGTTTTTAAATTAAGTTATGAAATTTATATTGACAATATGCCAAATCTGTCCAACGTTAAAAATGAATATCTTATGTCGAATGATCAAATTGTCTTGTAATGAATATTATGGTTATTATTGAGAAGTAAAGGTAGAGTATAAAAAATTGATTGTAAAAGGTTTAGATGAGAATTTTATGATATGAGTTGATGATTATGAGAGTAAATTATTCTTAAATTATGTTTGTAACATATATGATTGCATAAGGTATGAATGTTTATATGTTTATTATTCATTCTTATATGAATGAGATCAAATTATCATGTTATGATCATGCTATGAGTCTTATGATGAGCAAATTGAGCGAGCTATGAAGATGATATGTTTTTCTAAAGGCATGATAAGTTGATGTCATGATTTCACAATGTTATGAATCATAGAATGTATGATAGAAACGCTTAATTGAAACTTTAAGTTAAATGTGCACAATTTTATTTTCCTATTCTTAATTGGTATGCTATGATCCTTAGAATATGAGGATTAGCTTAAATGTGAATTTTCTTTTGTGAAATTGAACTCAAAGATGAAATGAGACCAATCCCATATGTAATAAGATGAACTTAGGGAGAGGAAGCCCCATAAGGCCTCACTACGAGCCACTCGTAGTGAGTATTGGTTTGCTACGGGCAGCCCGTAGCGGGCGTGTGCAACCGTGGCAGCCCTCAATGAGGCCGTAGCGATCCATTTGGAGCCAGTAGTGCACCTGATTAATCGTAGCGCACCATTGAAACCGTAGTGTAGTCTATGGTCGTTGTGTAATCTGTTTCTATAGAATTCTTTTGAATGTGAATAGAGTCAGACTATGACGTCATGATGATCATTATTGTTATGACCCTACTATGACTTAGTTGTTTGGAACCTTCATGCACCCGTAGTGAACCTTGATATGATCGTAGCACCAGATTCCAATCGTAGCGCACCTTGATGACCCGTAGCACGCGTTATTCCTATTTATATCATGTTGAATTATTTAATTGACTATTCATGATGATCATTATTGTTCAAATACCCTCTCTGTATAGATATTAAGATATGCTTGTGACCGGACAATCTCAAGTTTTAAAATCAATTTTCATGGTGAAATTCTTTTTTTTCTTTATTTCTAATTATTTATTCATATACTAGTAGTCCAAAAAAAATGTACTTTATTTTTTATCATTTTGTAGCGCGCATATAAAGTGCATGGACTTTACGGCTAAAAAGATAGTTCCCATATAAAATGTTCGCTTATACATATGACATATTTAATTGGTAGGAAATAGAAATGGTAAATTAATAAGATCATTTATTAACTATATAAGTACCTCATTATATATAGAAATTATTATTTCAAAAGCGAAATGTTTGTTGAGTGACTAGTAGATTGTGATTAAAGTTGGACGAGAACACTCGGCTCTCATCCTTTATCTTCTCAAAAAGAATTTCTCATTATAGAAAATGTTTAATCAAGAATTATGTGCAATACTCAAATTTCGTCTAGGACACTATTGAACTTTAATTAATTATACGTAGGCCCAATAAAGAAAAGAAAATAAAAAAGAAAACGATTAAAAGCTTGTGTTGGGTCAATCGATTAAAGAGTGTGGAGAGTGCGAAGAGAAAAAAAATGGAGATTGCGTTCGGAGATAATTTTTTTTATTTTTAAAAAAACTTTAGACTATGATTTTCTACGATACTTTTATCAATATCTCATATTTCAATGTGATTATTTTAGCACCTATTTTGTTGTTTCGAAGAATAAAATGTGTCATACTGTTATTTCATAGTGAAATATTTGTCGCTCACTTTCATCATTTTTTTTCTTTCATTTTGAAAAGTTCTTCACATAAATTGTGTACTTCTGATCTAATTTAATTCTCTACATTATTATCATCATCCTATTTAAATTTATGAATTAAGAATAGAGAATAATCTTTTTTTCAATAGACACAAATGGGAGATTGACACCCCCACTATTGGACAATAATTGAGCTGGAAATGTGCACACCATAGGTCGTAGTGCAAGTCGACAACTGGACATGCGTGATGCCAAAAATTAATACATAGATCACATCAGAGATCATATAAAGGTAACCAAAATAGAAAATTCTTCGTCCTCCTAATTTCATCCTCGTAAATTCTCTTAATAATCACATATGCAAAATACCCAAAAAAAAGTTATCATATCCAACACTTCAATTTGAAATATATACAAGCAAAATCTATACAACTCCTTGATCAATTAATTTAGCCAAATCATCAATCATTTTTACTGACAGTAATAAAATATAATCAGTATTTCATAATTGTAAATACAAGAGTTAATATTTTTTCTTCAACAACATTTACAAGAGTGCATATTGTAGAATGAGGAGAAGAATGTTGGTTCAAATCCAATGGTGAAATTAATTCCTTAGGTTACCCTATATATGATGGATGAAACTTGAGAAGAAAATATGTAATGTTTTTGGTTGTATTGACAACTAACATACAATAAGATCAAGGATGATGATATGTATCAGAAGAGATGATGGCAGGTGTTGTCACAAGGGTACGGGCAATCTATCGTCTTCACTTGAGCTCGATCGAAATACCAGTCGCCAACAGATTTTGCAATTCCCTGCACAAATTAAGAACCAAAGGAAAGATGATGCAAGCTTGCAACAGGCTCTTTGAACTGTAGGATTGAGAAGAGGAATACGAAAACAGGAACCATGAATCAATATCATATTCATAATGTTAGAGCATGAACAGAACACTCACCTCTGAGTTCAAGAATAAAAATGTTAGTTATTAAGTAAAAAATTGGTTCTTATGAAGGAAAGAGTTTAATCCAATATCAGCCAGACTTTTTGGTGAAGTATACATTCTACTGGTATAATGATTTATGAAGCCATAAGAAGTAGAATATTGATAGATACTCAGCAAAAAGAATTTGAAAGACGTATCTTCTTAGTGTAACTAATACAAATAGTGAAAATCAAATTCAAAGATAAAGTTAGGAGACAATTTTACCTTGTTTGCAATGGCAGGAGAATCATCTCCATACCATGTGTCCTGCCTTTCAGATTGACAATGAGCAAAACATGAATTGATAAATAACCCATTTTGGTTGGATGAAGAAAACCCTCTTACTGCATTAAGCATTAGATTTCTGAACCCTGCAGTGATGCAACGTCACATTTAAGTAGAATGATGAATTTCATCTTTTTTCTATAAGGTTAAAACAGAGAAGAAGAAGAAGCCATCACAGTACCTTGTAAAACTTGAATTTGATCGGTATTGCATTTCAAGTGGTTGAACTTGCATTCTTGCCAATGGCCGGAAGGATCGGCACTCTTTGGTGCTAAACTTTCTTGGAGCTGGATATACAAGGAAGAAATTGATAAAAATGTGTCTTTTCATATCTTCGGAGAAAACATGTGGACTACTTCCCAAGATCATGAAATTAAACATATATTTTAGAAGAAATTGATTATGCTACTTCAGGGTAAGGGGATATGTACCTGCCATACATCATATGCTGAATTCAAAAGAAAAGTTGGAGTCTGAATATTGCCCAAGAGGTTCTGAGGAAAGAAACACTGGATAACATAAAAAAAAGTCAGTACTTTGTATCTTGATAAATATATATATGTGAACCTGTTTCAGGAGAAAGTAAGAATACCAAAGCTTCATCCATCTTGGTTGTACAAGTTGCAGGCAGGTTACTAGCCACTCCCTTTACATTGGCATGGATGTACATGGAAGACAGAATGAATTCAGAAAAATAAACAAGCTCCAAAGGATATTAATTGAATGAATTTGGGAATCATGTCTTCATCTATTCTTGAAGTTTATTGCAGACCTCATTTTGTCTCTTAAGCAAGAAAGTGGTTGGTCATTATTCATTTATCTTCCATATATGTAGCCAAAACTCACAGAAAGAACACGTACCTGCAAATTTACTACTCCCTGGAAGAAAGATCGTAAACTGTGCCCGTTGGCGACATCAGTGCTGAATGCAAAAAAGAAAAAAAATACAAGATAAGCTTTAAAGGGATCTGTACTCGGAAATTTTCCTTTCCATTATAAATAAGTAGAATTTAAAGATGGACTAACTCATGCTAAATGAATATGACACAATGTTGATATTACATTTCTTCAAAAAAGAAAGATTGAAAATACATTCATGCTCATTTGAGAATAAGTCTTACGCATCAAGGAACAATCCAGCATCAGCTAGGCACTTGACCGTCGTGCTTAGAGGAAACAAGGCTCGAAACTCATCACAATGTAATATGGCTGCCAGACCCCCAGCAGAACATCCAGCAAGAAGCACCTAAAGGGCATAAATCTAGTATATAAATTAAATTCAGGATTAGTGAAAAGGAGGGGGCAAATGATTATAATAAAATATGAACCTTGCTAGCTGAATGCATCCCTTTTGACATAAGCTCTTCCATAGCTGCTGACCAGATTCTTTGTCCTCGGAAGTATAGATCCTGAGCCTGTAAAAGTAAACCAGTTGTTAGAAAAAAAAATTTCAGAAAGCCATCCAAGAAAATCAAGTCTGAACAATAGATAGAACTATAAGATTATTCAGGTGAAACTCATAGTCTTTTGGTGATTTATTTGAAGAAAAACATTATGATGTTTGAAGAAATGAGGGATCTTTGTCATTACCATAAATGAAAAAAAGATATCAAAAAGTTCAAGAAAGAATTGCAATAAATATCCCATGAATCTGGTGGTTATTAAGAAATAGAATCATCAAACAAGTACATAAATGTTGTGATTTCATAGTTCTATGCACCTCAAGCAGAGTGAAAACTCAAGAGTTGTGGATTGTGAATAGAATTTATCACATTATTCAGATACCCATATTTCCTAAACTATTTTTGGCTGTTACATGGCCCATATGGCTGCAGCGCAATCATATCATGTTTTGGGGAGATAAATATTAGATGGAGAACATTGTACCACATATCTTTATTTTATCTCGAGAGTGGGGATCGAATAGACAGGTATTTACACAGTTAGAGTTTTGTTGGTTTTCCTGGTTTTACATTTCATGAATCAATTCAGATGACTGCTGAAACTTATCATTTATCTTTTCCTTCTTAAAGAAAAGCTTTCCTCGTCTATTTGAGACTCCTCTGAACTAGTTAAAAGTGTAATCACTACATTATCATTTCACAAAATTACTTAGGTTTGGCGCAGTGACAAATTTGATGGGAAGGAAAATTGAAAGGAAGACCAAAGCAGTGATCTGACTAACCTCATTATAACCTTCACCGGCAAATGATGCGCCATCACAATACCTGACCCGAACTCTGTTCCAATTGTAGAAGTCTGAAAATAAAGACCACACTTATAAGGAAATATCAGTAAAGAAATATTTCTTGCAGAAGGTAAGAGATTTTGATTTTCAAATACCAGGATTTTCTTCAGCCTTGTTACTTAGAATTCCAGTAAATGGTATCTGTTTCTCCATGTAATTTGATGAACCACGGCGAGTTGTCTTGCGGAAGACACATGTTCTAATATCATTGCACCAACCTCCTCCCTAAATAGTTAGGAAAAGAATATAAGATATACATATGAATACAAAGGTATACAGCATCACATCTGCAAGATACAAGTCGAATAAGAAGCATGATGGAATTGGCAAGCATTATGGTTAAATATTAACTTGGGTACAATTTCACCTCTAGTTCAATGAGCCAATTGTTTGCTCCTGATCCATAGCCTGGATGTAGATGGTAGGCAGGAAGAGTTCCATCTAAGCAAACTGCACATAGTTACCATATCCAATTTACAACCACTTTTCAGAGAATTTATAGGGACACCAAACTAATTCAAGATTGATGTGTTAAAATGTACAGCAAAAAAACATGTGCAATGATGATATCAGAATGAATGCAATTTGAAAACGATATAAGGCAAAACTGTACAGATAAAAATAATTACCATAACATTATATATCTAAAAACAATTCCTACAAACATTAAGAAATCAGAGGTTATGAGCTAATGTTTCTCCAAAAATTGAAGAGAAACAAATTAAGATTGGGGAACAGAATGCTACAAGGAGCCATTGTTTGGGTATCATACCAGTGCATGTGTAACCGACAGTGCAGTGCTTAGGAGATTTTGTTGCTTAGCTGTGTGTTTATTTTGGGGCATAAATATTTACATGTGCAGCCGACACAAACAAGCAAACCAACCAAGAGAAGCAATTAAGACGACAAAGTACCAACAAATATATAATATGCGGTGACAAAAAGACAACTTTTTTCCTGGAGCAATCTTGTCGAATGCAAAATGCGAACAAAATTTAGATCAAAATAGCGAATGTTTATGCAGGAAGAAGAGGAGCCAGAGAGAACAAAGGCAGAAAAATGGCAGTGCGAGCGAGGTTACCAGCTCCTTTGACAGCGGCGGACTTAATGAGAGTGAGGCCTACGAGCAGGGGAGAGATGGTGGTGTTGGCGACCACTGCGGCAGACCCGAACTCGGACTCGTCCCAGTAGCCACCTGCAGCAGCAGCGACAGAACCTTGATCAGGCCTCAACACCAGGAGGAGGCCGAGAACCAACAATGCCTTCATGGTTTCCGGCTTTCCTCCTCTTCCTCCGCTTCCCACCTGCTGCTGCTGTTGCTGGTGATCTCTCTCTCTCTCTCTCTCTCTCTCTCNACACCAGGAGGAGGCCGAGAACCAACAATGCCTTCATGGTTTCCGGCTTTCCTCCTCTTCCTCCGCTTCCCACCTGCTGCTGCTGTTGCTGGTGATCTCTCTCTCTCTCTCTCTCTCTCTCTCTCTCTCTCTCTCTCTGTGTGGGATGAAAGGGCGCGGCACTAATATATTTGGAGAGATGGTATGAGGAGAAAGGCGCCTCATTTAGTCATTTATAAGTTATATTATAATATATAATGTTAGTTCCATTGGTTCCAATTTAGTTATTATTTTGTTGTGCTGTTAATAATAAAAAAGAAAGGACAGTGGGTATGGAAGGCATGTGATGAATCCTAAGTCCAACAAAAAACTGCACCATGGAATGGAAGGCATGGGGGAGGGGTAAAAATGTAAAAAATTAGATAACAAAATTAAATTAATAAAAAAATGTGACTTATTAAATTTATCATTGGTGACGTATTAAAAGGTTAATATACTCTGTGTCTGAAATATTTTGTAGGCACATTAATTCAATTTAATTCGAAAATGCCTTTGACGCATATAAAAAATTGATTTATGATGCATATAATGCACATAAGTTTAGTCATATTCTTATTTATTCGTGTCTACTTACTTCGTTTGGTCTACATATATAAATATAAATTATTTGACATTATTTATTTCAAAAAAATATTATATTATGATAAATAATGATTAGTTATCTTATTTTTTTAATTCAAGTCAAAATTTTATTTCAGAAATTATTCTTTTCCTTTTTATCTGGTGTCGCGTGCAAACATCCATTAAAACTATTTTTTTAATTATTCCTCATTAAATACCAAACAACAAGTAAAATCCAAATGCCTAATTACCACATCCAAGAACTACCCAAGCAAACAAACACATCTCTCCCACCATTTGCTATCCTTTCTCTTCTGCTGTTAACATAAAAATTATGTGAAATCTCTCGATGTTATAATTTAGTTCAGTGTCCATTTGAAAAAACATCTACTATTGTGGCCCTCTCTTAGTTTTGTTTCGAATAATTAAAGGGGCATTGCTCATCCTCCTTTTAGCATTGAAAATCATTATTATTTGAAATTGTTTGAATATTTCAACTGATTCCGCTAAATGATATAATTTTTAATGAAATCGAACATAAAATTTTAGGATGAACATCGAATCACGAGTTCTTGTTAAAAATAAAAATCGGTGAGTTTTTTGCTGCAACAACTACTTGCAACCTTTTTTTAATACTTTGTAATTTCTTTTACATTTTTCTCTCTTTTTTACTTTACTCAACTTTTAAATTTAAATAGTAAAATTTAGTTTTATATAACTTAATAATATAATTATAAAACTATTAATTATCACATTATATTTTTAAATTAATTTTATGATAAAATCAAAATATTTAATTATATTATTCATGACAATAATTTTTTATTGCAATAAATAATTTGTTATCTTATATTTAATTTATAATAGAACTTTAATGAATTTTAAGAATTTTCGTACAACACCAATAGTTGCAAAAATCGATAAATAGATTTGGCGTGTCATATCGCGTGCCTAGAAAAATTGTTGTAATTTTTCATGCATTCTATGCTGCCTTTATGGTCGGTGCATGAGAGAGCACATGTTATTGTTGATAAGGATCAAACTCGGTACACGATTCCGTCGTAGTTGCTTCACGGACGGGCAAGGCTTTACGACCAATTCGGGGACGGAAACATACCCCGTGAGCTCCGATTCGCCACATGTTTCGTCCGGTTCGGGCGCACGGTCGTGTAGATATCGGTCCCCGTAACTATAGATGATCTCATTTTTTTTATTTTTACTTTTGTCGGATTGCGCTCCAAAATTTTCTCTCGACTTCTAGGAAAAGATATACTCAAGGAAAAATCACCGGCCATAGATAACGAACTGTTATTGTCAAGACCCTAGTTTAAAATATTTATTAGTATAATTTTTCATTTTTAAAAAAATATTTTTTATGAAAAAATATTAGAATATTAATTTATGAGATTAATTGTATACTTTTTTTATAATATTAATTGGTATTTTTATGAAAATATTAATTCATGAGATTGATTTTATATTAATTAATATAATTTTTAAATTCTCCTAAGTTCAATCTTTATTAAAAATATTTTTTATGTCAATTTTTATCCAAACACTCACTACAACCTATTTATCATTATTATATTTTAATTTATCCAAATATAATTAGAATAGATCTATTGAATTAAACTATCTATATAATTTCAGGTCGCAAAAAAAAAAAGAGAAGCATGGCATCCTTGGTTCCATTTCGTTTGTGTTTTGTTGGAGTGGAATGCAAATGAATATTAAGGAGTGTGTGAGTGAGTAGTCCAGTGGATGGAGTGAGCTGGTTATTGATGGGATAAGTAACCCCCTCCGATGTTCCTGTTCGCGCGTCCGACAACCGATGATATCCTAATGAAAGATATGGACCAAATCCAACTACCGCCATGTGCTGGTATTATAATTTATAATTAACGATGGATGGATAGAAGAAGAATCGTGGACCCGTGTTGAAATACATCTTTGAGAAGATGCAAAATTGACGATCTCACAATTTAGTTAATTGTCATAGATAATTAACTAATTTATGCTACAGAGGATGATCGGAGTTAAGAGTCTCAAATTTAATTTTTAGAATTGCTAATTTAGTTATAATTTATCTATATTATATTCGTTCGAATACTGAATTAGTCAAATATTAATAGTTTTAGATATTAATAAGATTCTATTATTGACCACTAAAAAAATGATGATCTCACACAAACAAAAATGACATATCAATAATCTTAGATCAAACCGTTAGATTTTCTATTTCTTTTTTTATTTTTGAGAATTATCAAATGATTGTTTTACGCTTTTGAAAAAAAATATCCCTTGTCTCGATTTTGTTTCTCCCTCGCCGTTGCAGATGCCCGAGCGGCGAGCTCTCATGGGCGAGCTCGCCCCTGCGCGAGGGTGGGGGAGCTCGCGCATAGGCGAGCTTGCCTCGCGTCCGAGAGAGCTCATGAGCGACTAGTCTACGATGACTGTGAGGCGAGAAATTTAATTATTTTATTTAAAAAAAATAAAATGATCATTTGATAAATTTTAAAATAAAAAAACTGACGATTGCATCTAATCATCTAATACAAATAGTTTAAATGTATTTTTATTTAATATTATATTTCAAGATTAAATTTGAAATTTTATGATAGTTGGAAGGATCTTTATTTTTTAATTTCAAATTCATCTTTACTACGTTTATTGAAAATGCTTAGTAAATATTGTTTGTAAAAATATATATCTGACTAACTTCGATTGCAAATTCAATTAAATCAACATTAATTATATATTTTTTTGTTATCACTCTAGTATTTAAGAAGCGGTATCGATTCACCAACTCATGCGATGCAGTACAGCCTGTCCACAAGTTGGGTCCGATCAACTATAGTTCTGACTAATATGGCGTCGCCTCGGATCGCGTGTCTGGCTGTGGCAGGTGAGACTCCTAGCGAAAATTTTATGTATCCATAAATTTCGAACTCGAAACCTATTTAAATGAGGAGGAACCGCTTACCACTCCACCGTCTATGTTACGTTAATTGATAACTTAAATTTAGCCTTTAGGCGTTTAGCTCGGGATTTGGGTCCTGTCGACGGTCGCAATGTTTTGTCGAGGAACGCAGCGTGGAACATTGGAGAAAATGAACATATCAATGTACCTTTGAGCTGGACAAACTATTATTAAATACTGAATTTATTATAATGATTAATTAATAGAGTAGTCCCCCAAATTGACTGATCCAAGGAATCAAATGATAATTTTTTGAGTGAAAGAAGAAGGATGGAGGACAAATACATGGGATACAAGTAAAAAAGTATAAACTTCTTTTTCTGATGCAGGTAATTAATGTACATTTTATGTTGACCTTTTTGAAACTGTGAAACTGAACACAATTCCAAAACAGAACAACTCCGTTTCACCCAAAAAGAAATTTTTTTTGACACTTTTGTAATGAAATAAATCATTTGCATTAACATGCACAACGTCATTTTTTTGACAAAAAACTGTGGCTGCTGGGATTCGAGCCCAGGTCTCCACGGCCACAACGTGGAATTCTCACCACTAAACTACAGCCACATTGGTGTTCAATATAAATTTATACTTATATAATGTTTAATGTAATGCTGGTCGTTAATTCACACTGGTAACAAGTCGGCATCATTATTTTAACAATACAAAATATTTTGAAAGCATAATTGACATCAATTTAAGAAATGTACTGAGAACAAGGATGTTGACTTATGTATTAAAGAATTTTGAAAAAAAAATTATAATAAGTACGGAACAAACGGCTATGCCTCCAATGTAAAATAAGATAACTATGGAAAAAATATATATTGTTTCTGGAATGGGGGAAAAGAGTTGCTGCTGCTCTGGGCGTTTTCATCCATGCGAAAAAGCAGGGGGATTTCAAGTAGAATTGTACAACGATGGCAGAAAAATAAAAAATCGGTTAGGAGGGAACCAACTGCATGCATCAAACACATATTTTGGCACACAAATAATCCACCGGCCTGAAAAAGAATAGAAGAGAGAAGAGAATAGTGTTCATAAATAAGAATTAATCAGAAGAATTTGAAACGGTTACTTCAACATAAGAAGCATTTTGCTACTGACATAATGTGGAATTTTCAAGGGGTTCCCTTAATTGTTCTTGATAAGATTCATTAAGATTTTATTGTTATCACTTAGGATATGTTTGATTTATGGAATATAATATTTTTTGGAATGATGATATTTTATGAGAAAGAAAATAGAAGTTGAAATAAAAGGAAATTAGAAGGGAGAGAAAGATATTATAGATGAAGAATTTAATATTAAAAGAAGGTGAAAGTGAGAAGTTCATGTAATATTTTTTCCTTAAAGATGAGATCATTTTTTTAAAAGAAAAAAATCAATCTGGTAATATAAAATATTAGCACAAATTTTAAATGAATGATTTTTTTACTTGGTGGAATATCATTAGCATGATTTCTAAATAAATTATTAAATTAATCAATCCAAATATATGAGTGTAACATTTCCAAATAATATTTCAAGGAATTACAAAGATAGTGCCAACTAAATGCACCTTTAGTTACATGCTACATTCAACATAATTATGTTGTCATGATTATTACATAATATTTCAACATAAAGATAGTGTAACATAAATGGAAGTCGTACATTTTTACGGTCTATTAGGTTGCGAATCATTAACCTAGTGTCATTTGCACTGAGCAAGTGGAATGATGAGCTATATTAAGTTACCTCCTATATCATCTAGGGGGCGTTTTTTTAGAAGTATTTTTTTCACGTTATTGATAATATTGTATTAAATTATCTGGACACACGACATTATCTTGTTCACTTTGTTTTAATTTTATAGATAATCTAAATTGCAGGCAATGCATATTACTTGTGAAGTGACAATCTGGAATGCCTATGAAAGAGGAGACAATCTAGATTACCACTTCACAAGCAATCTGTTATATTTTTATTTTAACTTTGACCTTTAGAATTTTATTTAACTAAACGATAAAAATAGTCAAATAAATAATAATCTAATATTTTATTAATTAGTATAATTATTATTAAATCACTATAGTAATATTTTTTATCATTAAAGAGATTATTGTTATTATTTCTATTAATTTTAATATCAACATTATTAATTAATTATATTTTTTGTATATTTTTAGAATAATTATTTTAATTTATTATTATTAGATAATTATATACTACTTATTTTATACATTTATTTATTTGATGTATAAATTTTATGAGTTTAAGTATATATTTATAATTCAAGTTTACATAATTTAAACTAAATTTATAAACTTAACTCTATTGTTTAAGAGTATTTTGGTAAAGATTTTATATTATTCATTAATTTTTTTTATATAATGAATAAAATAATAAAGATTACTTTAGATATTGTTTATGCATACTAAATAAAGTAATTTACATTACTGGTAATTTAATTGGTGACAATTTTTATGGAAGACAATATAGATTTCTAGGTAATGTGGAAATGTAATATAATGAACGCAATCCTAGCGTAAAGCACATATCCAAAGATCAATATTTCGACATTTTACAAATCTTATGATCTTTCTATATTCAAAATTGTACTGATCATATGATCTAATTTATAAGATCTTTACAATCTTTATAAGATCTTTCATATAACCTCACAATTCTTATTCGATTGTCGATATTACAATTCTCTTACGATCTTGAGTAAGATATTTATCTTAATAACTTTGCTTTTGCTACATTTTCTAAATTATGTTTTGGAACAAAATAAGGATGTGTTGCAAACAAGTATCTCGAATCTCAGACAATAGACCAAATAATAAGTCGATACTATTTTTATGCGCTTGCATACATATTTTACCCATATCTAAATTATCCAATGAATGTTGCACCATACAACAGATCATCAAATATGCATATGCAATGCATCACATGCATTTTCAACTGAAATTACAATGAGCATTCACAAGAAATTGTGCACCCACTTAATCAAACCATAAATCAATAAAGAGAAGAAAACAAGGAACGACAAAGAAGAAAAGGGAAAATAACAGTGGGGAGAGAAAAAAAAACAATGATGGACTTCACATTGCTAGGCGAGTGATAAGTGAATGAAATGAATGCAAATCAACTCCTTTTGGTATTAAAGTTGAGTTTATTTAGATATTATTTATGTTTAATATTCTTAATATTCGGAGATCTACACAAAGTCGTATTTATTTTGACAGAAGACGACAAGCACACGAAATCGAAGAAAAGTCAAGTTTCTAGAGAGAATACGGTCGCCCCGTCATGGAGAATACGACCTTACAATCTTGAGAAAGAAAGATAACTGATTGGTGAAAGAATACGAGCAAACCGGCGTGAAGAATACGATCGTATTATCCATCCTGAACAGATTTCGGTCCGATCGTATCAACTTGTACAACTGTATTGAACTCCAGTCTGAATTGCGATACGATATCGATACGACCGTATTGAATTTTTTGGTTCACTCGTATTGACAACTCTAAAGGTCATTTTTGAATATTTTTATGGGTATTTTGGTCATTTGTAACGGGTGAATATTTGAAGATTTGGAAAGTATAAAAAGAGAGAAATTAGGTCGATTGGGGGACGATGGAGGAGGACGAAAAAGAAAGTTTGTGGAGAAGGGACATATCTAGGTTTTGGAAAACTCAAAAACATATTTTTTGTAATTTTTAAAACTATTCGTATCTTCTTGGTTTGGATTTGATGAACATGTTTTTCATAATGGAGTCGTTGTTCTTATCTCTTATGATGCGTGGCTAATTCCCTAATGTTTTAGGGTTGGGAGAAAATTGAGGGTTTTGTATGTTTTCATTTGATGATCAATTGTGATGTGTGAAATTCATCTAACAATCTCTCATGTGCAGATCTGATTGTGATTAGCTATCTTTTTAGGTCATTCTAGGTTTTTGGGGGATGAAAATCTTCTGATAGACTTGTAGCTTTGTTAGATGATCTATAACTCTTGTCCTAGAAATAGATTTTTTTTATAAAGAATTATTGTCGTGGATTTGATATGAGGGTAGTTTTCATATGTGAAATGTGAAAGTGTTTGCATATGAAAGTTATTAAGAGTGTATGATCTTGAAAAAGGAATACATGAAAAGAATTGAACGACATCGAATCACATATTGCATAGCGCTTAGAATTCATATAAAAAAACCTCAATTTGATTCAACCCTAAAACATCTCTGTCTTTTTTAGAAATTCTTATCGAACTAGTATTTATTTAGTCACTATAGTGTAGAACATTTCTTTTATTGCAAGATTACTTTATTTTCTTTTTCCTCACCAATAATCGAGTTTAGATAATAACAAAAATATTACAAATTTAATATTTGAAATCTCTCCTTGTGGGTTTGATATCTTTTATTACTACATAGGATTCTGTGCACTTGTAGAATTGCTATCAAGTTTTTAGCGTCGTTGCCGGGGAGAGGTGTCAATATTAATTTTTTGAATTTGTTATTACTCTAGACACCTATTTTTCTTTGTTTATGTATGCCCCGTTCTTGCAGGACCTTAGAACCTTTCAACCCCGAAATTGAGAGGACCTGCAGAGCAAATAGAAGAGCAGAAAGACTCAGACAAGAGAACATTGTTGAATCTAGGATCCCAAGATTGTTTTGA
>LTAE01007774.1:0-22015 GCA_001647135.1 Pontederia paniculata | reverse complement strand
CTCTCTCTCTCTCTCTCTCTCTCTCTCTCTCTCAGGGAGAAGAGCTCACCATCTTAAATCCTGATAAAAGAATTAAATCTTGACACCCAAGATATAGAGGGGTACTACCTCTCAGTGTGCACTGAACTCTTTTCCTAGGAGGACTTAAAGGTTCAGCTAGAGTACTCTCTCAGGTCGGAGCATAACCCTGCTCTCGCGACGTTCACCTAGTAAGCAAGCCTTCACTCTCGTGGCGTATGCTCGCGGGCCAACTAAGAGATTATTTCCCCAAGTTACCTATCAAACCTCTCTCAAGGTCAAGGCCATAACTCGGTTCCCCTCTCTATCTGAATCCATAAGTCAATTCAAGATTGTTGCTGCTTGCTCCGGGTTAAACTCCGGAGGTAGGGGCCGACTCTCACCTTACACCTATCTCAAAAGGTATATCCCGGACTAAAATTCCCCAAACTTCATCACTAGCCTCTCGGCTCACTGTGTGAAGGTGGCAACACTATATGGCCCTAGCGGACATTGCGCACTCGGAAGAATTATGAAAACAAAAAGAAAACACAAAACATATATAATAAATCACAATTCATTAGAGCAGATTAGATAAGAAACAAATGTTTCGCCAAGATTCTGACGATAAGAGTCTAGCCGGACATCCTCGGGCTAATAGATACAAGTCCAAAATTAAGTTCAGCCAACATAGTTCTTAACGGAATAAAAATTGAGTAAACAAAAGAGATTAAAACTCCGGCCTCCGGCCTCCCCCGTCCGTGCACCTCCCTTTTTCCTTATATCCTCCTTTGTGTCGTCCTCGAGCCTCCGCCATTGATTCCCAAACTTAGGAGGTGTAAGGAATTGGAAATCTGAAAAATCTGAAAAATCCGTAAAATCCCGGTCAGGTGAGGGGTAAACTCCGCAAAATCCGGGCTGGCAGTTATCCTGGTCTCCAGCTACGACAGAAAAGGAAAGAATTTAAATTTTAAATGCTCAAAATGCATAGATCAGGGAAGTTAGTTATAATCCCTCTCAAATTTGTTTAGAATCCCAAAATTCAAATATA
The DNA here is from genome assembly GCA_001647135.1 of Pontederia paniculata. NCBI lineage: Eukaryota > Viridiplantae > Streptophyta > Magnoliopsida > Commelinales > Pontederiaceae > Pontederia > Pontederia paniculata. The sequence continues at coordinate 20,967 of LTAE01007774.1, read as the reverse complement.
AAGTTGCTAAATTTTTAGAATGTGGAAAATGAATATAAATCAGCAAATAACGTTTACAAAAATAGAGCTTTGGCCTAGCCTTTTAAGAGGTTGGGTCCGGCATTTTGGGTATACCTTTTCTTGTCATCAGTGATCATACCATGGCCTCTCGGGACTTAACCCGAACACTGTCCTCAATGTTGAAGCTGAGACGGGAGAGTATCCGCTCATGTTGAGGATGGTTCAGCTTCGGAGCTCTCGTCGTCCCGCTCTGATTCCAGTTCATTTCTTCAAGCTTGCTTAGCAAGTCCTTTTTGAGTTAGCAATGCTCTTCCTTGAGATCCTTGTTTTGGATGACAATAGTTTCGAGGAGGGCAGAATGCTTACACTAATCTGCAAGTAATTCATTCAGCTTGGAAATAAGAGGTCCTCCGTCAGTGGTGTCAGCTGGGGATATCTTCTTGACAGTTGTTGTGGTGCTCGGCTCGGGTGTGAGAAGTGTCCAATTTTTGCCTTTGCTGATATCAATAAGTAGCAGATTAGACAGAACAATGGATGTATCATTCCCTTTGTACACTAGGATATACTCCCTGTATCGAATCGCGATAATCTTCATGTTGAGCATCATAGATAAATCATTTTTTTTGCTCCCCTGATTGTGCGCAGCTTGGATAAGTCGGCTTTGCATCTCTCGGCAATGGGATTAATCAGGCCACCTATGACAATAGGTCCTTTCTCAATTGTGGTCAATCGGGAGATGTACTCCAAAAACATATATCCAACATTAACTTTCTTCCCCTTCAAGAATCCCCAGATCATGTACATTACATCTTCACAGACATTAACCTCAGTGTTGTATCTCCCAAATAGGGTGTTTGCCATTACCTTTTGGAAATATCTGTTAGTTTGGTTTTGAAAGGATGACAACTTCGCCTGTCGGAGTACATATCGGTTCTCTCCTGTGGTCCAATTCCAAACTTCAGCGCCTTTGTAGCTTGTATTTTTCTTCTGCACGATCTCGGTGGGAAATCCATAAACTACGAAGAACTCGTTAAAACTCCAATAGAACTCTTAATTGAATAGGTGAAAGTGAAGGCTAAGATCATCTTTAATGTCCGCGACATCCAAAGAACTCAGGAATTCAAAAACAACGTACTCGATCTGGGTTGGGAATTGGAGTAGATTGCCTCCACTGGGCTCACCGCATCAGTAAGTGTTGGTTGTGCCTCTTCGAGAGTGGGGGCCAGGTTGATCTTCAGGTTATGTGTCCTTCTCTGCATCCGCTGACTGCTCAGGTGTGACAATTGGATTGTCCTGCGGTTGCGGAGATGTGACGGAAAGAGCTTTCGAGAGCGATGCATCCTATGGTGTTTCTTCTGTGGTGCTGGGTTGTGATGGTACTAGCTCTTACTGAGTCGGGTGCTTCTTCGGGTGCTTGTTCTGCTGGTGATTGTTGGATCTCCTCCATGGCGGGTTCTTCTTCTTCAGCCCCAGCCTCTTGCGTCCAGCCTTGCTGTGTTTGCGAGGCTTCCTGACCAAGGGCTAGAGGTCTGCATCTTCTTCCTCCTCTTCTTCGAGTGGAGGTTGTGGGTGCTTCTTCGTCTTCGATTTCGTCAGTGTAGTCTTCTTTTTGGGTTTTGGGGGAACGAAGTGGATGCTTTCTTGGGAGCTGGTTCCCTCGCCTGAGCTACTGCACGGGCTACAGTGGTTTGAGCGACTAGCTCTGCTGCAGGATTCTTCTTCCGCGCTCGCGCTTCCAAGGATTGATGGTTGACCTCATCTTCCAGTCCTTTGGTTGGCTCGAAGATTGTTGCGGCATCCTTGTCTGATGCCTTCTTAGTCTTCTTCGATGGTTGTTTCTCAGGCTCCTTCCCTTTTTTTCATGGATGGCATGAGGCGGCTATAGCTTCGGGTTGCGTTGTTGTTGTGTGGGTGCAGCTTCTGGTGCTTCGGGAACTTGAGGAAGGGTCCGGCATTTCTCTGGACATAGGGCTTTCACCTCGTCGCAGTGGTCCTTGTTGCCTTCTTGGCTCGGACGATGCTGGTTGGGGCGTTGGAGCTGGAGAGTTGGAAGTTGCAGGTGCAGATGTTGGTGGCTTTGCAATGGCCTTCGCTTTTGTCATCTTTAGAGAGGTAAGAGGAAGGATGGTCTGAAGTGGTCATACCTCAAGAACGAGATGTTGTTCCGGTGCAGCTAACAACGATGTTGTCGCATAGGGTCTTGTGGGTGAAGGTCCCACAACAGAGGAGTCGGTGGCTGAAACTTCGGCTTCGATGATAAGTGGATTGGTAGCCGTCGTGCCTTGTTTTCCCTTAGGTTTATGTCTCCACATTTTTCTTTAGCCTGCCCTCTTGTAGCGACCAAAAGTGGTGGTCGACAAAGTTGGCGATTGGTTAGAACCATGAGGCAGTGAATATGGAGAGTCGGTGACAAGGAGATAGTCAGAGGAGAGAGAGAATAAAATTATCGTTTGGTCTCCTCAGGTGGCAAAGTGGTAATTTCCACAAAGTGTTGGTGAGCGTGAAAATTAGAAACTCCCGCCCAGCGTAGAGGCGGATCCAATCATTCACAGCTCTACAACTCACCGGTCACATCCTCATCAAATTTGGCACACTGCGAATTACCCAAACAAAGAACAAAGAATCTATTAGATGTTAGTCTATGTTGCCTCCCAGTAAGGGTTATTGTTTAATGTCTTTGACTTGACATTCCCGTCCGTTCACAATGTTGTGACTGGTTTGAATGTGATGGTTTCCTTTTTAGGTGGTCTTATCCCTGGTTGATATATCTTAAGTCGATGACTGCTCGCCTTAAACACATGCTCTTTCTTCGAGATTAGTTCTACTGCTCCATGATCGAATATCTTGTCAACTGTATAGGGGCCGGTCCATCGAGACTTGAGTTTTCTAGGAAAGATTTTCAGTCTTGAGTTGAAGAGGACTTGTCCCCTGACTTGAATACACTTGTTCAGAATACGCTGATTGTGCCAAGCCTTACTTCTTTCCTTATAGATCTTAACATTTACATAAGCTTGAGTTGTAGTTCTTCTAATTCTGCAAGTTGCAAGTTGTGGTTATCTCCGACCGTCTTCATGTCCAAGTTTAGTTGTGTCATAGCGCAGTATGTTTTATACTCCATCTCGACAGGTAGATGACATGATTTACAATATATTAGCTGATAAGGTGTGACTCCAAAAGTTGTCTTGAAGGTTGTTCGGCATGCCCATAAGGCCTCATCTAGTTTTGACGGTCAATCATTCCTTGACATCAAAATGATCTTCTTTATTATGGTCTTAATTTGTCGGTTTGACACTTTCACTTGGCCACTTGTTTATGGGTGGTAAGCAATTTCTACCCTATGCTAGATCCCATATTTGTGGAGCATGTTTTTGAACTATCTTTCAAGATAGTTCAGCGCAGTGTCCTCCTCCATCACTGGTAACTATTTTAGGAATTCCAAACCCTGGGAATATGACTTTGCCAAAAAGTTTTCGGACAGAGACAACATCACAATGCATGGCCGGAATAGCTTCAATCCACTCGACACATACTCAACAGCTACAAGTATATACTTCAATCTTCTAGATATTGGAAACAGTCCCATGTAATCTATTCTCCAAACGTCAAAGAGTTCAACTTTGAGGATCCCCATTTGCAGCATCTCATTCCTTCTTGAAATATTTGCAGTACGTCGATAGTGATCACATTGTCGCACATAGGTATTTACATCCTTAAATATAGTTGGCCGATAGTAACCAGCTTGTAATATTTTCGTGGTTGTTCTCTGGACTCCACCGTAGCCTCCATATGTGGAGTTGTGATATTCCTTTATAATCCTGTAAGCTTTTGACTCTGTCACACATCTCCTAAACTGTCCCTCAGAACATCTCTTGAAAAGCATAGGATCATCCCAAAAAGTGTTTGAGTTCATTGAACAACTTCTTCTTCCCTTGATAAGTCAACTCTGGCGAAATGTGACCCTTTCCGAATGCTCGTTGATGTGCTAGGAAATTTGTTGTGTCAGCATACCATGGCGGCTTCGTGTTGAAAACTACAAGAAGTGAATCATCAGGGAAGTTCTCATTAATTTTCATGGAATAGTCTTCGAGGGGTTTTATCAGCCTTGACAGATGGTCTACAACAAGGTTTTCATCTCCCTTTTTATCTTTAATCTCCAAGTTGAATTCCTGCATTAACAAAACCCATCTTATCAGCCGGGGTTTGGCGTCTTTCTTCTGCATTAAGTGTTTCACATTTGTGTCATCTGTGTAAACAACTACTTTTGATCCCAACAGATACTGCGTGAACTTGTTGATTGCATAAATGACTGCTAACATCTCCTTTTCAGTTGTGGTGTAATTCTATTGTGTATGATCCAAAATTCGACTGGCGTAATAGATGTCAGTACTGACTTTGAATTTCTTTTGTCCAAGGACAGCTACTACGGCATAAGCATTGGCATCACACATAATGTCGAAAGGTAGACTCCAATCGGGTGATTGCAAAATAGGAGATGAGCGAAGTGCTTCCTTGATCTTGTTGAATGCTTCCAAACAATGTTTGTCAAAATGAAATTCGGCATCCTTATGTAGCAAGTCAATCAATGGCTTAGCTATTTTTGAAAAATCTCTTATAAATCTTCGATAGAATCTCTCATGTCCTAGGAAACTTCTTATTCCTTTCACATTGATCGGCGGTGGAAACTTCTCAATTACTTCGATCTTGGTTTTGTCTACTTCAATACATTTCTCGAAAACTATATGCCCAAGCACAACTCCTTGAGTTACCATAAAATGACACTTCTCCCAATTAAGCACCAAATTCACCTCTTAACACCTCTGTAGAACCTTCTTCATATTACATAGACAGTTATCAAATGACGACCCATATACTGAAAAATCATCATTGAAATCTTCCATTATATCTTCAATGAATTCTGAGAAAATGGACATCATGCACCTCTGGAAAGTGGTTGGTGCGTTGCATAAACCAAACGGCATTCTTCTATATCCATAGGTTCCATATGAGCATGTGAAGGTTGTCTTCTCTTGATCGGCGGGGTGTATGGGAATTCGCAAGAAGCATAAGTATCCATTAGGTAACAAAAATACTTGTGTCTAGCCAGGCGCTCAAGCATATGATTAGTGAATGGTAACGGGAAATGGTCATTTATCGTCGCCTTGTTCAATTTTTGATAATCGACACCCATCCTCCATCCAGTAGTAACTCGGCTAGGGATGAGTTCTCCTTTCTCGTTCTCAATGACGCTTGTGCCTCCTTTTTTCGAAACTATTTGTATTGGGCTCACCCATTTGCTATCGGAAATAGGATAGATAAGTCCAACATTCAGCAATTTCAGAACTTCCTTCTTGACAACTTCCTTTAGGTTTGGATTCAGCCTTCTTTTTGCCTCAACTGTGGGGTTGTTATCATCTTCAAGAGGAAACATGCGCATACATAGTGACAAATTGATTCCCATGATGTCACCGATTGAATAACCAAAGGCATTTCAGTGAGCTCTGATCACTTCTAGTAGCTTGCCAAGTTGCTCTTCAGATAGATAGAGCTGAGCTAACAATCATAGGGTAGGTGGTGTCTGGTCCAAGGAACTCATACTTCAATATAGGTGGAAGCGGCTTTAGTTTGAATTTTGGTGGTGACTTGGTTTCAGCAGAGTCATTCAGTGCTTCATCTGATTGACTTAGCAGGATTGTGATAGTCGATTCCACCAAGTGTGACTAATTTTTTTCTTTGCATCCTATTCCTAAATTTTCTAAATCTAATAGCGTTTATTGATCAGATGCAGCATTAGACTGTTCATTGTTTTCATTATCTTCCAGGTCTTGTTCATACTCTTTTACAAGTGCTAGTGCAGATACTTCCTATACGACTTCTTCAATAATATCATAATCTTCATAGAACAAATCTTCAGCTAGATTTTTCATTGTCTTGGCTAAGTTGAATTATATCTTGTCCTCCCCCACCCAAAAAGTCAGCGTGCCACTTCTTACATCAATGACAGCTCCAACAGTGGCAAGGAAGGGTATTCCGAGGATTATGGGGGTGTTTGAATATTCAGGCATGTCCAGGACTACGAAATCAACGAGGATAAAGAATTTTCCAACTCGAATAGGCACGTCTTCAAGAATTTTCCTAAGATGTTTCACTGATACGCCAATTGAAGTATCATATTCGTAGGCATAGGTTCTCCAGCATTGAGTCGATCATGCATATAGGAAGGTATGACACTCACACTAGCTCCTAGATCATAGAGTGCCTTTCTAATTTGTAGGTGTCCAATCTCACAAGGAATAAAGAAGCTATCAGGATCCTTCAATTTGGATCGTAATTTGTTTAAGATCACTGCACTAGCATTCTCAATCAAAGATACAGTCTATTTGATATCCAACCTCATCTTTGTGGACAGGATGTCTTTTAGGAATTTTGCATAGGAGGGCATTTGTTGGATTGCTTCTACAAAAGGTATACTGATCTGCAATTTCTTCAATATTTCTATGAAAATTGTTGTTCTTCTTGTGCTTTGAGCATCCTTTGAGAGAAAGGTACGACTTTGTGCAGGGTATAGATGGTGATCAACTCATTGTTCATTTTGGGCTGGAGTTTGATTTTGCTCTACATGTTCAGGTTGTTTCTCTTTCTCAATTGGATCTTGGGTATTCTGGTCTTCTGGCTTCTTTGTTTGATCTGAATTTGTAACCAGTTGTCTTGGTGGTAAGTTCTTCCCACTTCTTAATGTAACAACTTGAACTTGTTCCATAGGTTTCAATTTCGATTGTCTTGGCAAAGTGTATGGTTGTGAGGCTACAACATTTGCTTGCAAGGCTATCTGATTTCTAACAATTTGTTATGAGTGGTCAGTTGCTCAATCCTGGAATTCATCTGCTCTTTTTGCTTCATTAGTTTTTGTATCAGTTCCTCCAATTCGGGCGTTAAAGGTTCAAGATTTGAGCTAGGTAGCATGAGTGGCTGTTGTTAGGGTGGTCTTGGCAAGATTCTTGGTTGCCAAGGAGGGTTATGATGAGGTGGGTTGTGATTTAGAGCATTCTGGTTGTGGTTATTTCTATAGGAAAAATATGGATGGTTTATATTTTCAGGAGTATATTTCTCAAAATGGGGTTTTGGGGCAAAGTTTCCATAGGCATTGAGTTGGTCATATTGGGGGTCTTGTTGAAACACGTTACACTTTTCAGTGAGATATCTTGAGCTTCCACAAATATCACAGCTTTGCTCAGAGGGATGCATCATATTGACTTGGGATGTGAGGTTCAGTTTTCCCAAGGCTTTCTGTATAGATTCTTCAACTTTTGATGATAAGTTTTCTCCTACATCAGGTGAGCTCTTCTTTGTGGGCTTCCTCAATCTTTCATGTCTCAAATAATGGTGGTTTTTCGCCAACTTCTCTGTGATATTGTATGCTTCATCTATATCAGTTGTTGCAAAGACTCCTCCTGCTGCATAATCCAATGCAATTGCGATCAGATAGTTCAATCCTAAGTGAAAGTGATCTAATAGCTGCCATCTCTCATATCCATGATGTGGGCTTGATGCAACTAAGTTCTGAAACCTTTGCCAAGCTTCATTCAGATTTTCCATTTTTAATTGGCTGAAGTTATATATCTCATCTCTAATATTTTTGCGATTTTGCTTGGAGAGAAACAATCAATAAGAAAATTTTGCACTAATGTATCTCAATTTGCTACTTCTTCAGGTTTTAAATTTTTCCACCAGAATTTGGCTTTCCCTCTCAATTAGAAAGGAAAAAGGCTCATGTAGATAGCATCAGTATCTCCTTAAAGTTATCCAAATGTTTGGTTGGATCTTCAGTAGCTGCCCCTCCGAATTGGTCTTGTTGTATCATGGTCAATAGGGCAGGTTGTAACTGGAAATTAGTATTGGTCATAGGTTGAACTTTTGTGCTCCGGCTTTGTTGGTCACAAGCGAGTATGTATCTTTTAGGCATCTTGGACCTTGAGCTACCAACTCTCTTTCCATGGTGATTTGGTCTTCTTGAGTTTCAGATGTTTCAGGTATGTCAGAACTAACTTTAACTGGTCTTTCAGCTTCTGTTGTGTCAGGTCTGTACTCAAGCTGCAATGTGGCTGGTGTATGGGGTTTGGACTCCATATTTGTTGTCTTAGATGGCTCAAAAATTGACAACTCGGTAAATCTCAATTGCAAATCAGAAATCAGTCTTTGTTGCTTTCTCCATCTTTTGAATTCTTTCTCAAGCTCGCATTAGTCTTCTTTGATAACTCGAGATCTTAGCATGCACTCCACCCAAAGTCAAGGAGGAACAAAATAGAAAAACAAAATAGGGGTTGGAGTTGTTTGAAAAAAAAATTCACAGGTTAGGAATGGTTAGTGACGATATGAACAATGAAAATGACAATATTCACAACTCAAATGAAAATTTTCTAAAAAGTAGCTATTGCCTTCCCGACAACGGCACCAAAAATTTGATGTGGTGTGTTTAATGATTAGTTAGATTCAGATACAAATTTTTCAGCAGGGTTGTGACAGTGTAGATGCAAGATAATGATAGCAATAAAAAATCAGTTTTAAAAATCCTAGAACAACACTAAAAATGTTGCAAGTATACAGCTCATCATGTGCAGTATTAAGGGTATCGAATGCTCAGGGAGGCGAAAGCAATAATCAGAAATTAATCACTCAAGACTAGTGAAAAATCAGAACGATTATCTAACAGAAACTAAAATGCATATTACTAATTTTCATGGTTTTTAGTTGATTTAGGAAATAAACTAAGATAATGTGGATAAACAGATCACGACTACGCAAATACGAGATACATCAAAGATGTGAAGGAACTCTAGAGTTAGCAAGTTTCGGGGATGTCGGATTGAATTATCGTTTACATGCATGGTTTGTATACTAAATTAGGTATTGGTGAAGAGAGGAATCATTGATTCCTTTTCAAGGATTCTCAGTCTCGATTTTCTCGCACTCACATGGTGGAGACCAAGAAAGATATCCGAAACCTAGTCTAGGTGATTCTAATGGTTTGCTACCGGGTTGAGGGTCTTTTGGCATACAACCGAACATCACAAGTCTATAGAACCTGAGATGGAGCGTGCCATCAGACTATGTGAGAGTGAGATGTGATGATCAGTCCTCCAAACGCTCTAACAGGGAAAATAGTAAGACTGGTCCTCGCGGTTGCAAGGTCGTGAATCGTTCAATGGTAGTGACCCAATGCACCCAACGGGAAAATAAACTGCGACCACTCACTTCACTGAACGCCTCCGATCAAGGACGTATTGTCCGGCGAAAGGGAATGCAAACAAGAAAAAAAATCGAATTGAGGGTCACTCACATCAGATCACAAGATAAACAAAACTCTTCACAACATTCGATTCGAAAATGAAATCAAACGATGGGTTCATAAAAAGAAAACAAGAGATAGTTCAAAGACGTTTGAAATCGGAATAGTGATCCAATCCTTCATCCCCTCCTGCTAACTCTAGATAATCCTAATTAGACACAAATCATGTTCATCAAAATACAGGAATAAAGATTAAAAATGCTCATGTTCTTCATCTTGCAGTGATTCTCGTCAATGGCATCGTCTTTGGTTCGTCCGGTGATGGATATGATGGTGACCCCGCAAGTGAGCTCCACACCAAAAGCTTTCGAGAATGTGAGATATCTTTTTTTCCTTTTATTCGTCCTTTTTATACCCTGTTCCTTCATTTGACACATGGCGTCTTAATCCAACCTGGTATTGTCCTTCTGATTCTTTTGATATATCCTTTCCAAATATGGGTTGTAAAAGATTCTTTTCCGTTTTGGCTTTTTGTCATCAAGCGATTCTCTTGTGTAGAGTCGTGATGCTTCATTATGTGAGGGTGTGAAAGCTTCTTTTTCCGAAGTTCCTGAAATAAAACATAAGGTAGCATCATTTGTTCCTTTGATGTGTGCTTGCTGCAAAAGTGGAAACTTAGCATGGAATGTGGCTCTAGTACAACACAACAACACGAAAACAATGTGAATCATGACTATAAAGAACCTAATATTAGGCACTTGATGCATCGGATCGATATGGACTGCACAGTCTCCTCTAAAGGAGACAAGTGAGTATATTATCAAGAATGGACAAGTTCGAAGGATAAGTCCGGCTTTTGGAAGTCCAACAATCACATCTAGTTCATCTCCAAATCCACTACCACATGAGGTAAGGACCACACAGTTGGATCATCATCGTCAAACGCACCAATATAAGCACTAATTTCAACAACACCCAGAAGCACTGACATAAAAAAATATCGATGTGGCGTGTGCTCGATCAATCACCGAACTCTGCACCACCACCAATTCAATGTGGGCCATTTCACATGTGTCACAATGCATTTCCTCCAAGCATGTGGTCCTTGTCCAACCTATATGCAGTCAATGTCTTCAGTCATAATCTTACCAATAGCTTGACAACCTGCATTTATATTATGCCTTTCATTCCAACAATGGACATGGACCCTGTCACAACCAAAAAAAGTAGGTCATGTTTCTTTCACCATCACCTAGTCGATAGGGGCCATTGCACATGTAACATGATAAGTTTCTCAGAGCACATGGATTGTTTTCCAAACTCAAACGGCATGTGTCCCTACTTCGGCACCAACAATCTTTTGGGGCATAAGACAAGGCTCTTTTTCTCCATGACACTACCCTCGTTCCTGCATTAGAGTCGCTTGCCAAACTATCAATCCGTCAGATTTTGCCCTTTGCCACTGACGCTCCATCGATGTTCCTACTGCAATTCATCGACATCATTGAACTTGGGTGATAATTGTCCTTTTCTTTCTTTTCCTTTTAATTTTATTAGCATTTGCATTTCATACCCTATCGGGTTTGATTTACACTAAGGATAGTGCTTAGTTCGAGCTTGGGATGGTTGCATTTCATGCATCATATTTGTTTTGCCTATCTTGCATTGCGTAACATATTCATTTATTTTTATTTTAGCTTCTTCTTATTGCATTGGAAAAAGAAAATCCATAAAAGTTGCAAAAATTAAAAAAATGTGTCAAATAATTTCTTATCTCTAACTCTTTAATGTTTTCTAGCTCTAACTTTTAGACACCTTATCAATCTATGAATTGGATTGTTGTTGTTTTTATCGAGTATCATCTTTGTATTGCGTATTGGTATGCAGAATGTTGTTGAATAGAATTATGAAACTTATGATTGCATTTTCTTTTCCAACTTGCTTTTATTTTCTTTTATTTAGTTATGATTATATTTGCATTTTTATTGAACGCATTAAGTATTTTTTTTAGCTTATGTGTATTTGAAAAATATGTGTGAAAAATGCAAGTGAAAAAAATTATCAAATAAAAAAAAATCAATGAACAAAGTTGCTAAAAAGATACAAATTTGTTATTTGGAACCTTGATATATTTGGGTAAAAATCCGTAAGGGATTCTTGTCTGGCAACCTAAGATCAATTGGTATGGGATCCGTTGATTGAAAGCCCACTACATTGAGCACCTTGAGCAATATGGAGAAGCGCATGAGTATTTGAATCACTACTTTGTTTGAAAACTTTAATTTAGAACCTGAGAATGTTCTTGCAAGTAAGCTCGAGGGATGTCTTAACACATGTTGCCTTAGGAGTCATAAGATGAAAGCTCGCCACACGAACTTCCCTCTGCAATCTTATTTGAAAGCTAGAACTCGTATAAAAAAAGGTAATTTTGTCAATATGAAAAAAAATCTTAAGCTCATTTATTACTTGTGTTTTCAACATTAATGCTATTATATGATTATTTGTATTTTTCTCTTTTATGGGGTTGGATTAGAAAAAAGTTAAATATGTCTTAGTTTCAGAACTTCTATGAAGTTGAGATATTTTGAAATGAGGAGAGATACTCTAGTGATGGTCGTATAAAAGGACAATTAGAGAAAAGTATTAATTGATAGGATGGAGCATGATGGATCTTTTTAGGTTCTTAAACTTTGCCGTAAGTTTTTACTTGAAGACAAGCAACAAGGTTTGAACTTAGAAGAATTTGATTCGAGCAAAAATATACATATTTCATGCATGTTATTACGGACATTTTTCGTAGTTTTGATTATTACATGCATCAATTTTAGTATTTATTGTCATAAATTATACTAGATCAGTTTCTACCCTAGTTCAATGTATATTTTGCTTATTATACACCTTTTTGAGACAAAAGGAGCAACCAGTAGAAGTTGTGCACAATTAGGAGTCAAATTCAATATAAAAGATGATGAGTTGAGAGATAATGCATAATTCCTACTTCAATTAGGAATTGATTATTTTGAAGATTGTCAATTCCTTAGCATTTCCTACCTCAAATAGAAGTTAGTTCATTCGAGGAATTTCAATTGGAGGACTTTCAACCTTTCCTACTTCAACTAGAATGTTTCTTTTGAAAACTTTGACCAGGAAAAAGAGTCAAATCTTAATGGAAAAGACTTATACAACTCCTAAAGAACTATTAGAGGTATATTTCCAATGAATTTGGGAGAATTTTGAAACCTAAAAATACAGCCCAAGAGAGCTACGCATTTGAAGAGAAATTAGAAATTTTTTTCATCCTTCTCCCTAATATTACCTAGAAAAGGGCTCCTATCCTATCCTAAATCTTTGGAAATAAAAAAGAATCATATTTGAAAAGATTTGGAAGAATTTTGGTGCTCTAAATTTCAATCTAAAGGAGAGTTATGAATTTAATTGACAAATATTAATTTATTCCTATTTTGACTTGGAAAAATATTCAAAACATCTCAACTTCGTGGAAGACTTGAGGACCTCTTGGACCTTGGTTCCACCCTATAAATAGACATGCAAAGAACCTCCATAAATCATCTCCTCAATATTTTCTCTCCATATCTCTGAAGAAAAGGAAGCGATCTCTACAGAACATATTTTATCGTGTCTTTAATTATTTTTGAAGTTCTTTGTGCCAAACATCTTAAAGAGAGAGATATCTGATTTATTCTGCAAGAGCATAGCACCCAAAGGATTTGTTAGAAGTGGTGTTGTTGTTCTATCTGAGAGGGATTGTTACAGCCACATCATCCACTCTGTTCCTTTATTATTTTCCCTGTAGCTGACAATTAACATGTTTAATCTTTCTTGTATGTCATCTAGAGTAGAGTAATTATCTCTTAGGGGAAAAACTTGTTGAACCTCATTTATCTCTTGGTTATATTTTTTTACTATCTTGAATTATTATGAACTTACATATCATTGATTAGTTTTGATAGTCTTTTTTATTAACTTCAATTGATTCAACGTTGTTAATACTAAGTTCTCAAATTTCTGACTTTTAATATTATTATAATTTCATATTTCTTTTGGCTGAGATAACACAGACCGTGTTTTGATCAGGCGGAGGTCATATTGTGCGAATTTTCTAACAAGCTCATATCTAATGCGGGTCATTTTTGGACGCAACGCGAGCCATCCATTACTTTCATGTTGTTTTCTTAATTATTGGTCCAAGTATGATTCTGTCTATCTGGTTTCTAAGTTTAAAATTTGTAGATTATTAACTCACTTGATTCGAAGTGTTAATAACTGAAGTGTCTTGTTGCATGCATCTAAAATTAATTTAATTTAGGACTTATTTGGCTCACCTTTTTTTATTTAAAAGTAATTTAAGACTGGTTCGGGGTCCTATGATTTTAGCACAACCCTTCTATCATAAAAATCCAAACTTTCATTTTTAATATTTCGATTCAAGAGATAATGGTGTGGATACAAATCTCGACCCTAACTCTTTCGCAAATTTCATACACACATTTTTGGCACAAGATTTATCCTTTTCACTTTTAAAATTGAACTTTAAAACTTTGTTCGCCTCAGATAACAGATAATGTTAGAAGATAGATTAGATTACATCTCGTTGGATCAATAATTCATATTTTATTACTTAAGCAACTAGTGTATTTGTTAACGTTTTTGCTACCAAATTTCTCGCATCACATGGTCAATTCAAAGTCAATATGATTGAAAGTCAAACCAACTATCGACACGGACCATGTGTTTTATCGACGTGCACCATGTTGTGTCATATCAAAGGCAATGCTGACTATCATTGGCTGATATCAATGACATATTCATCAAACAAAATCAGACCATTGGATTAAGACTATAAGAGTCGAGTTTACCCTATAAATATATTTCACATACAATCCTAAGGAGAAATCTCTCAATCCTTATCCCAAAATTCTTGAAATTGATGCCCTAATCCTCTATATATGAGTAGAAGAGGGCTTTGATTTCATTTGTGGAAGCTAGGAGCCAAAGGACTTTTGTTGTACCCAGAAGAATTGGTGTAAGTTGTTTTCTATTTCTTTAGATGACAAATAATTTTTGTTTAATTTATATTAGATGTCATCTATGGTAGAATAATTTGCTTTTAGGGGGAAAGACTTGATTGAAACTCGTTTATATCCTCGATGATTTCTTATTTCTGAGATTTGTGAATTTGCATATGTCTATTTTCATGAATATTTGAGTCTTTTTGTTAGAATTAATTAGAAGCTATTGTTGATGATAATTCTCTAAATTAATCTGATTTTTTGAGTTTATTAAATAAGTTTGTCTCTCAATTTCTAGAACATGAATCATGTTTGAAGGAACCCGGGCCATGTTTGTCGATTCTTGATTCGCACATATCTGATGCGGTCCATTTTCGGACGTGTCATGTTTATACCTAGTTTCAAGTCCTTTAATTGTTTTTATTCTGATGCAAGTCCTTTTGTGATTATCCTCTTTGGAAATCATAAATTGTGAATTATTAATTTACTTGATTTGAGAAATTGATTATTAGGGGCTTATTACTTAATGCTCTTAATTTAATTGAATTTTGGAAGGATTTGATTTCGAACTTTTCTAAGTCAATCTCAACTATGATAGTTAAGACATCTTATTCGGAGTCTTATATAATTAACACAATCTTTCATTCATAAAATTTTTAATTTATGTCACAATCCCGGTTCAAACCTTGGTTTGATCCATAAAACGCGACCTATTATGATCGATCAAATATAATATGGCAAACATGTATTATAATTCATTGGTATTTCTCATGGATAATATCATCAATGTAACAATAAGACAGGAAGTTTATATTGATCTCAGAGCAAATCCGCACTATCACATACTTGTACACTATATAACATATTTCTTGACATTTGACATTCTTATACAAAAGCTATAATCCTATAGAAAAGGAGTTAACTACTTACCTTATGGTGGAAACCCAGAAATCCCTTCTTAGTATAAGCTTATCTTCAATTGTGTAGCTATGATTTCCTATCCTCTAATTTTCAAATGTGAGAGGTGCTAGGTAGGTGAGCAAGTGAAAAGAGTTGAAATCTTATCTTTTATCCGCTGAAGTTACCGACTTAAGGTCGGTCTAATTAAAGCTTGAATCAATTTAGACATGAAATTGGTGTTACTTATATGTAAATAAGAAACTATCCCCCATTTGTATTAAAAAAAATGTTTATAAGAATAAATTTCTAAGGGATCAAAATCTATTTTTTTTTGCCGAAGAACAAAATCGATAGTTTTATATTTTTTTCCTTTTGTCCCCTCATTTAATATAACTAAAACTCCTCCTAAAATTACTAAAAAATATATTTAGTGTACCTTAACATATCAGAACAATTACTGGGACTTTATTTTTCCAAATTCTAAACTTTTAAAAAATCATATTTTCATATCCTTAGTCAGATTCCACTAATTTAAAATATATGAAAATTAAAAGTAGAACACACACTTTAAAACATATATCATAGTAGATATTAATCATATAATATACAATTAATATTTATAACCCCATATGAATTAGATCATAGATATCACAATTTAACTATGTAATTCAACAGATAACGATGGGGAGATAAGTCATAACTCTAACATCTTCATCAATTAGATAAAGCTTCAAGCCCAATCCTATTTTCTTCCTTTTATTTCTTTTCAGTTAATCTTGATGCATATGGATTTTTATTTCACTTTAGTATATAAGGTTTAGAATTAAAATTTCAATGATCCTTGTAAGACTGATAATTCTCTCATCACTTTAGTACTTGTGCAATCAGTACGCTTGCTCATTTTTTATTCCTGTCAGATTCTTCGCATAATTCCTATTTCTATTTTTAGCAAAATTTGCATAATTTGTCACACAAATGATTGTTTAGGCTTTTGGCTTGAGTATAGTAATGATGGAGAAGGTAAGGAAAAAAATTTCCCCTCGTTCGGATCATTTTTTTGGGAAACAAAGGGAATGGAGTCTAGCAAATGCAATTTTCTTTCAACCCAAAATAAAGGGTGAGGTGGAGAAAAAGATTACAAACAATTTTTTATGAAGATCTATCTTTACACTTTTGTTACTTTTAATAGTCAATAGTACATTTTTTTCTCACTCATATCTTCCTTTCCTCATTTTTTTCCCAATTTTATCAAAAAATGCAGTTGGAAGCAATGCTCGATTTAATCATGAAATTCACTGCAAACCCATTCGGTTGGACGCTGAAATTTGGAAGTGCCTGTTGACAGGATTACCTTGGATCTTAGAACTTGTTCCTTCTGGTCTAGAATGTGAATTGGCTTCTTTCATATGACATATTCTCATCTATTTGAATGGGTTTATATTCAATCACATGTGATGGATCTGGTTCATATTTTCTCAACATGGAGACATGAAATACGTCATGTGCAGTATCCATATTAAGAGGTAGGGCCAAACGATAAGCTACCAGCCCAATTCACTCAAAAATCTCAAATGGTTTATATAACGTGGGCTTAATTTTCCTTTCTTTCCAAACCTCATAACCTCCATTGTCGAAGATATTTTTACAAAGACATGATCTCTTTCTTGAAATTCAAGAGGTCATCACCTATTATCTGCATATCTTACTTTAAGCTTTTCTTGAATGACCTTGACCTTATCAGTGGTAGTTTGAACTAGCACCGGGTCAATTAGTTTCCTTTCTCCTGCTTCTTCCTAACAAAAGGGTGATCTACAATTTTTTTTCATATAGTGCCTCATAAGGTGCCATATTAATACTGCTATTATAGATATTATTGTAGGCAAATTCTATTAGAGAAATGTGTTCATCCCAATTACCTCCAAAGTCCAAAACATGGACTCTAAGCATATCTTCAAAGTTTAGATAGTCCTTTCTAAATGACCATCAGTTTGTGGATGGAAAGCAGTAACTAAATTGTAATCTTCGTTATAATGCTACCCAAAAATGTGATGTAAAATGAGGATTGCGATCTAAAGTGACGCTAACAGGCACACCATGTAATCGAACGTTCTCTTGAATGTAAATTTGTGCTAATTTATTCAAGCGGTAATCTATTCTAATAGGTATAAAGTGGGCAAACTTTTTTAATCGATCTATTATAACACATATTGCATTGTGCCCTTTACTAGTCCTTGGTATAGATCTTGAACAAAATCCATAGTAACATCTTCCCATTTCCATTAAGGAATGGGAAGTGGTTGTAGCATATGTGACAGGCCCAACTTATAAGTGAGGCCCATAGTAGCATGTTTGAATATTTTTTTTAATTAACAGGGTTAATTTCGCCATTTTGCAGGGCAAATAAAGGAATAAAAATAAAAACTTAAATAAAATAATATCTGGTCGTTGTTATCGCGATACATGTCCTGGCAGTATTATAAAACCCCTTCTTCTTCTCTCCCACGTTTGCTACAGTGTCGGGCCTTCTCCCTCCCTCACTCGTTCTCTCCTTCGCGCACGGCGAGCAGCGACAGGGAAGCTCCATCGCTGGTGGCTCCGGCGGCTGCTCGACAATCGGAAGGTACGTTTACCCTCTCCCCGTCGACGTGAACCCAAGGGTATGGTCTGATTTGGCTGTTCGTGCGTGTGTGCAGCTTGGGAGGGGAGATTCCACTGGCGAGTGAGGAAAGAAATCCAGTGATTTCAGGTGTGATTCGCAGCTGGTCTCTTCGCGGTGAGTTAATACATGTGTTGAGTTGTTCCTTGTGCTGGATTTGATACGTTTGATGTCTGCTTCAGCGGTGTTTAAGTGTCGCATTTTGGATTTGGTTTCGCCGGCCACTGCACGGCTCTGTTCACATGTGAGTCGTCACAGGTAAGAAGATAGGCAGTTAGCATTGAGTTTTTGTGTCTTGTTTTCGTTCGGAATTGATGTATTTGATTCATCCGTGATGTAGTGTTGTTTTGCCTCTATGGATTCCAGCGTCGAAGACGGTTAGACACATTTCACGGCTGATCACTTCTCGGTAAGTTTAGGTTGCGATTTAATCAGTTTGTGATGTGATTTCATCGGGGTTTATAATTGATTTCGTTGCTGTTTTCCGGTGATATCGCAGCCCCATTTTTCTTCGACGTTCTTGCAGGATTCACCGGCATCACAACATTCGGGTGATTAATCCGACGTTGAGTAATACGAACTCTTCATGTGCGGATTCAATTGATTTCGGGTGCTTATTTCCCTTTCTTCAAGGCAGCTTGTTATTGTGTAATACACGGGACGTCGGAGCCGGAAGAGAGATGACTCGAGGGGGCAGCATACCTTTTTCATTCTAGGTGCATCTTACGAGATGAACCTGAAATTCAGTTTCATTTATTAATTTGGAGAGTGATACCTAAATTGTATATGGGTGTATTAGGTTTCCTTTGCTGCCCATTTTTGCACGTTGCTGGACCTGCGGAAAGCATCGAAACTGAGGTGTTTCTTGAGCCGATTTAGGTAAGTATGAGGATGATTCAGATTCGATTAAATAGTTTGTTAGGGATTAGGTACTAGCTGATTTCTAGGGTTATGTGCATGCCGATTTCGATATAATTGTGTGCTATCCTCTTTCAGTTTCGAGTACGTGATCTGGCCGAAGTCGAATAGGGATTAGTTTGTTTTCGGGCTGCACACGGTGAGCTTTCATGGGTTAATAATCATAAGTTCTAAGGCTGCGAGGTTGATAAGAATGGTAATGTGGCTGATTGTTGTGTGTAGGGATTTCATTTGTTACTCGAGGTGTTTGCGACTCCATTGTGATTCACACGCGGTGAGATGACTCATGAGCCATGTATGACTTTGTGCTGATTTTATAAATAATACATATGTATGTGTAACACTCAAATTATTTGATATGTAGCGGACATTCGCACTTCTTGAGAGTTAGAGCTCATGGGATCCGCGGATGCATAGTGTCAGTCCACACTATACGTGGTGAGTTATAGTTAGAAGGTTCTAATATTAAAGTGATAAGTCATAGTTAGAAGTTGCTAATATTAAAGTCAGTGTTTAGAAAGGTTTACTAGATCTAAATGTTATACGTAGTTAAGAGGTTTTATACATATCCATGTAGTTGTTTTGTTAATGATGAAAAGAATTAGATTCTAAAACGAATATTATGACAAGTTGGTAGGATCAGTATAGGTTAATGTTAAATTGAGAAAAGTAAGTAGAATAGGATACTTAGTCACATAATCACACATTAGTCATAATAAATAGTTAATCATGATCAATTTGAATTACTAAATGAAAATAACAAGTAAATAGAAAAATATCATTTTGTTAGAATAAAATTGACAAGAGTATCATCTCAGTCGTAAAGTATCGAAAATGAGTTTAATAAAGCATTTATGAAACTTATGGTTAGATTCTTGTTGTTATTGATTTGGACTCGGACGCGTTGGATTTTAGGAGGTCACGCGATATCGACGTGAGTGGAATTATCACAATAATAGTAAGTATGCTCCAGTAGCAATCTATAGTCTTACGTCGAGGTAAGACGCCTTTTCATGATGGGATTATTGCATCCATGTGTATGTCTTACATCATATGAAATGAATGAGTGTGTTCCATGCTTTAAATTTATTATCTCATGCTTAGATTCATGAAAATGTGGCACTTGTTCCTTAGATGGACTTATCGATGGTTTTTATGATGTTTTCTCAGATTTTCGAGTTTTGCGGGATTTGATGATTCTCCATAGATTGGTATCCTTTACGAGATGCTCCTTTTTATGAAATGCATGTACAATCATACATATATGACATGACATGATAAAAATCGCCTCGTGGCGAGATTTTGCATAGCATCGGAGAATGATCAACTCCTAGTGGGTGCGGCAAATAAAGTCCATTTCATAAACGGCACAAATCCTAGCATATTATTGCATCCCCAGGTGGACGACATCGGAGAGGTACTGAGTCCGGTTATATTATGGCAAGCCTCAGTCCGCACAACGACTTACATAAGACCCGTACTGGCCATACGACCTTAGTGAGGATTTTCCTTCATTAACCTACTTTCTTTTGTAGCTAGAAGGACAAATGTTTTACATGGAATTCATTGCATGGAGTTATCGCCATTTTATCGTATTGCATCGTGGGCTTCGATTTTCTTGATTTTTAATATTGTGTTCCCTCCACTCACTGAGCCCTCTTTATGCTCACGCCTCTCTTCCCATTTTGCAGGTGACGACTGTTAGATATTCTATGTGATGTGCAGGGGTTGGGGTTTGTACATGTGTGAGGTCGACGGACTAGAGTAGTCCAATTATCTTTGCTTATAGCATTTACTTTTGAGTAGGAAACTTTTTAGTTCCTAACTTTTCATTTGTCTCTTGTTATTCATCCATTTTGGCTATTCGGATTTGATATTTTGATTATATCCCACTTGTGTGTTGAAAATATGACTTTATGATTTAATATCATACTTATATTCTTTTGATTATGAAAACCTTATGAAAATATTGGAAAAGATAATGTGCACATATTAGAATAGGGACAAGTGTGTGAAAGTTTTAAAGTCAAATTATATGCACTGGAGTTCAAGTTGATATTTATCTATGATCCCTTTAGATCTAGGTTTGAGACATGAATATATTAATTGGAGATAATTTTTTTATCTTTCTTTAACATTCAAGAATTATCTCATTTCGATATCTATACAAAAAGTTATAT
>LTAE01007773.1:0-22015 GCA_001647135.1 Pontederia paniculata | reverse complement strand
GAGTGAAGAATCCAGGATAGAAGGGACCAAGAATTCTTGAGAGATTTTGTAAAAGGTTGTCTCCTTGTCCTCGTGTAAGAAAGGAGAATTTGTAAGGGATCCTCCTCCCTTGAAGAAGGAATTAGTGATCTCCGGAGATCTCAAGTGCGAGAAGACCGAAGTGGGAATGTAGGCCTGGAGTTCGGCCGAACCTCGTCAACAAACCTTGTGTTTGTGTGCTTGTTTGTTTTCCTTCTCTCTCTAACTCTTAATTGTTATGCTTTTGAACTTATATGCTTCCGCTAAGCATACTCGAACAAATCTAGCATAACATGAGTGGCTAAAATTTTATACACCAATTCACCCCCCTCTTGGTGTCATCCAGATCCTACATAGACTTGCATAGCCCTCAGTCATTATGCTTATAACTAATATATATCATCGTCATAAGTCATTAATATTTTATAATGATACATTTTAAGAATTTAAGGAAAACTTTGTCACAACTCATGTTTTTATAATATTTAAAGATAATTCATTTCAGGCATTTGAGCAACATCATTATATGACAATTGATTAAGTGATATACAACCAATATTAACAACAATAGGGATTCAATGTAGTGCCTCATTATAGTCGATAAAAAATAATATTTAACATCGTGCCATGTTCAAGCTCTAAAATTGTTACATTGATCTATATCATTATGAATTAAGTGCGATGATAATCATATGGAAACATGGTAAAATGCACAAGTGTTTAGATTTCGCATAATAAGAGTCAATATTAAATGATGTCAAGTAATAGTAACAAGTAATACGAAAATTAGACAAATACATTGGAAGTCAATTATAAACACTATTAACTATATAGGGTCGAATAGTTTGTGGCTATCGGTTCCTCATTCAATATCATTTATTTATTTCAATATGTTGTATCAATATCTTGTTCGGTGCTATAACATAAACGTAAAGCCAAATAAATAAATGAATAATACATCTTGGTGATTTTTTTAATTGAACGTAACAACAACTAAAGAAATAATGGCCATTAGTTAATTCATATTTTCCTTTTCCTTCCTCTCCTTCCCCAAGAAGCTAAAAAACTCTCCTTATTTATTTTATTTCTTTTCCCTCTTATGAATGCGTGGAATAGCATTGGTGATTAAAACACCAAGCACGATCATAGTGGAAGAAGAGGATTTGAATCATGAAGGTTGATCCTATTGTCTAATGATGTGTGTTAAACTAGTCCAAATTTATGGATTGAATTTTTCTTATGTCAACACATGCATCCATTAAAAGCCTTTTATAAGTTTGTTTTGATATGATATATTGGAAATATGTTAGTATTTCTATTTGATCTTCTTATACTATATATTTTTGTTTGATCCATATTTGTTTGACCATGCACCAAATTTTAGTCATTTTTCTCTTGTTACTTTATCTATTTTCTTGCCATAATTTGAAATTGTGCATCATGATTACTGATTTGTCATTTTTTTGACTTATTTCATATGTTATTTGTTGATGTGAGTGGGAACCGTGAACATCATACTTTATTCATTTTTTTATTTTTATTTGACCCGTGGTGTAATTGTGGTGTTGTGTGAATGGGACAATAGAAAAAAATAATACAAGTTATGTAGTGTTATGACCTCAAACACCATATAGCGCTATGGTCATTAGACGATAGCGCCATGCGATGGATGCTATGGTCTTGGACCATAGCACCAAAATGAAGCAGTATGCTCTAGGGCCATATCATCGAGTTTACTAGGCGCTACAACCTAGTGCCAATTTTCTTTTCTTTCTATATTTATAAATATATGATATTGTTATATTTACAATCATAGGTAAGGTTTTAACGGTCTCTCATATTGATTGTAAGGTCTAATCATTAATGTAGAATGAGTATAAGGAATAAATACATAATTCATTGAATTCAAAGGTCGTAAATATATTAAATTTAAAAGTAAAAAATTAAAGGTCGTCATGATATACTGAGCCACCACCGACCATTGGCAATAGTTGTATGGATTACATGGTATGTCCTATAAAAAGTGAAGAGCTCTTCCTAAAATAATAATATAAAAGAAGTTGAAAAGCAACTTCTAGTTATTTAAGCAATGTTAGAAAAGCAACAATATCGATTCACATTGAATATCATATTAAATCTATCTTGATAATGAATGAGAGTATTTATCCAATAATTGATATTCAATTGTCACTATATTATTTATTGTACCTTTGAATTATATGAAATTGTTTGTATTGAATGTCATAATGGATCGCCTTCTCTAATAATTTACTTATTATATTATGTTTAACATGCAGATGGACTTTATAACTCAAAGTAGGATCACCTGTCTTTCATTTGGTTCCTTCAGGTGCAAATCAGCTGTGATTGGTAGTTTGATGGTGTGCAATGACGATGCTCGGATGACTAGCATGCACATGGACTTAAGGGTCTTTATTATATGTTTTACCTTTTCATTTGGATCTTAAGTTGTCATTAGAATTGCATGTCTCATTCAACAGATTATGAGACTTATGTATTATCTTTGAACCCTTAGATTTTAGCTTTTGAGATTCTTTTGTATTATCTTTAAACTTTGAGACTTTTTGCTTACTAATGTTATTTAAACATTTTATTTTACTAATATAGCAAACATTTAGTCAAGCCAATGTATGGTGTAACACATCAAAAGTACTCTTGTCTTCGTGGTTAGGATTAGCTTTGGAGGCATTACATCGAAAGTCACCTTCCACTTCACAGTGAGTTATACCATAACCACAATCAATTATTTGCAATTGACTTAGTCTTTATTTGGCACAATTGGTATTCCCTTCTCTATGCAAGACTGGATGGCCTCGTCGTACATGTCCTCCAAGCTGCATTTGAACTCAAAACCAAGGTCAATGAGCTTCTTACATGAGAACTTGATCAAATGGTCTGCAATTTCAACGCCCTCAAACCTGCACACATCCATCTCTTTGTGTATAAACATTAATTGTTCCAGATTTACTTTTAACATATATATATATATATATATATATATATATATAATATTGATTCATGATCAAAGATGTGATCGATGATAGTAGACAAAAAATCTATGGATAAATGTATGAAAAAATCCATTATAGACTTACTCGGTGACAATGTCAAGCTCAGGGTAGTGGTCCTTCAACTTCTTTGATAGGTCTGGGAGAGTAAGCTCATGAGAAGCACAAAGGTAGCGTCCCTTGGCTTTCAGGTGCTCAAACACATAGATATGCGTCATGCAAACGTCGTCAATGTGAACAAGGAAGCATGGGTTTAGGAGCGAGTAATATGGCGTGTGATTCTCTGCAAATTAAATTATAGTTCTCACAATATATAAGAATTGATTATGAATGTATTAGTACATATTCATTATATTAATAATATTATGAAAATTAAGGTCTCAGAGCATACTTGTCAACAGACACAGAGCAACCTCTGCGCTTCCTGGCACAGTTGAAGTGAGAAACGGTCCATTGATCAAGGAGGGTATGACACTAACAAGATCCAAGTTGTTGTGTTTAGCAAACTCATGAGCAGCTTTCTCTGCCAGTGTCTTCGAGATGAAGTACATCTAGTACAAGCATCGAAAAAGGAAAAGTAAACAAATATAGTATGCCATTACGTATGATGAAGTATGTCAGAAAACATGTATAGTTTGTTTTATCATATGCATACCGAAGCAGGCTTTTTTGTGGCCCTCAAGAAATCCACGTCGCTCCAATCGTCCTCATTGAACTCCAACTTTGGCTCAGCCTGCATGCACACCGCCCCAACTGAGGATGTATACACCACCCTCCGCACTGTCCCAGCCTTTAAGCATGATTTCATGACATTCAACATTCCATTAATTGCCAACTTTATCACTTCATTCTGCACCATGAGCATAAATTATGTACATATATACGTTCGAAATACCTTAAATCTTAATCCAACTAGAAATTCATGTATTTTCAAATTCAGTAAAACACTTTGTAGTAAAATGCATCTTCACATATAGGTGTATAACTGCTTGGGCAACGAGCCTAAGGGAGGTCAAGGGGGATCCCACTTGCTAGGAGTGTGGAGGTGGAACCTCAATCGAAAAAATCTTTTGGTCTATTTTGTTTTTAAGTCGGAATTCCTTATTTTGGTGATTATGAGGACTACTAAAGAATCATATTCAGAGGAAATTTTCTATCTTTTTATTACACATATATAAACTCCCTAAGGTTAGGATTAGAAGGATGGTTTGAGTCACTATAATCATTTATAAAATTCTCTTATAAAAATTTTTTTGCCGCCACCCGAGGATGTAGTCCAGTTAAGGATAAACTGCATCAATATTGTGTCTTCTTCTATGTGTGATCTCTCTTTCTCTCATATAATATTCACTACAAACGGGTATCAGAGCGAGGTTCATTGGCAATCCTCCATTAGGTGAAGAAATGACATAACATAATGTGAAGATCGATAAGTTTACTGGACGAAATAATATCAATATCTAGCATATCAAGATGTGGGATCACAAAGATTGCAGAACAATTTGAAGTGCAACCAGAAAAGTTGATGTCATTGTTAGGCATCCTCATAGATAGGCAGATCCTCCTTAGCAATTTGGCTACGAGGACATGGTTGCATATTTATTTTAATTAAGTGGTTAATAAAGATGGAGTCCCTGGCGCATTCTAGTTATATGGATGCAATCACATGTGTAGAACCAAAGCAATGGATTATAACTATGAGTGAGGATATGGAATCTCTTCATAAAAATCATACTTGGGAGATAGTGAAGTTATCAAAGACAAGGTCGTCAGAAGCAAGTGGATCTTCAAGAAGAAGCTTGAAATTCCAGAAATTGATGGCATATGACACAAGGCACATCTAATTCTTAAATTCCATAGTAAAAAAAAAAGGGAGTAAACTATAATGAGATTTTTTTCACGAATTTTTAGACACTTTTATTCGAATTTTTTTTCCCTTGTAGTACATCAAAATCTGGAATTTGAAGAGTAATATGTGAAAATTGCTTGTGTTACATGGAGAACTTGAAAAGGACAACCTTATGAGTCAGTTAGAGGGATTCTCTCATTTATGGAAAGGAAGATCAAGTTTGTAGGCTGAAGAAGTTCTTCTATGAATTGATGTAGTCTCTTAGACAATGGTACAAGATGTTTGAAAATTTTATAATCAGTAATGGGTTGAACATGAGTCCCTATGATTATTGTGTATATCATATGTAAGTGAAAATGACTTTACCATCATCTGTTCTTGTACGTTGATGATATGTTTATTGCTATTAGGAACAAGTCATACATTAATTGAAGAAACTCCTCAATGCAAAGTTTGATATAAAGGGTCATGTTGCAACACAAAAGATTCTAATGATTGAAGACCTACAAGGATCATTTTTGGTAAACTATTCTTATCTCAGAAAGTTATATTAAAAAAATTTCCAATTTGGTATGTCATCAGCAAAATCCTTAAGCATTCTATCGATTTCATATGTACACATTTTAATAATTATTGCAATGTAGGTAAGGAGTTCATGTCTCAAATTTCTTATACTAGTGCAGTCAGAAGTTTGATGCATGTTATGATGTGCACTAGACTTGATATAACACATGTTATTAGTGTCGTCGACAAATTCATGGGCAACCGTAGAAGGGAGCATCGATAAGACGTGAGCACACCTTTCAATATTTGAGAGTAGCATGTGATATTGGCCACATCTACAAAAGTGAAGAATGTATAGTTGCAAGTTAATTTGATTTAGATTATGCTATAGATATGATGGGAGAAGATCAATGAATGCTATGTTTTCATATTAGACAATCCTATTGTCGGTTGGAACTTTATGCTACAATTGTTGGTTACATTGTCTACTATAATGGCAAAGTACATGGCAATGATAGAAGCTGCTAAAAAAGACGTTTGGTCAAAAAGGTCTACCCAAATATCTTGGATTACATCAAGATCGAGCTACAGTGCGCGTAATAGTTTGAATGCAATATGCTTAGTCAAGGACCAAGTATATCATGAAAGAAAAAATATATTGATGTTAGATATCACTTCATTTGTACTAAGAAGATGATCAAAGTGAAAAAAAGTTGACATAGAAGATAACTCAGCTTACATATTCACAAAGCCAATTCTTACTCACAAATTGTAACATTGTTTGCACTTGCTCAAGATTGCCATTTGATAGTAGCCCCATGGTAGGGAGTGACATCTATTATTTGAAGGATTTAATTCAATATGAAGGCTTATTAATAAAATCTTGAATCCTAATATTGCTATAAAATCATATGTTCCCAAAATCCAATAACATGGAGGTCTCATCGGGGAAGATCCATTGTCAGTGGTTGTGGGGGCCAGAGTTCTGTGTCGAAAAATTTTTAGAGTCTATTATGTTTCTAAATTGAGATTTAATATTTTTAATGATATGTGTACTATTTTCTAAGGACTACTACATGTCGTATTAGGTAAATTCCTATCATTTGTTAAGAGAGTACAAGGTATATGTAATTTTTGGTTAGCTCTTTTTCTGTCGTCCTAAATTCACTGAAAACATATATATAGCTAAATATGCGCCATGTGATTGCCTTCTTTGAAGACTTACATTCAGACTAATTTAACTCTAATGTTGGAAACCAAGGAAAAAATAGGCATATTAACCTCATGGTCCGTGGACTGCGATTCTATTGGTGTGGCGACATGGAAAACGCCAGCACATCCCCTAATGGGCTCGTCGAAGCTTCCTTCGTCCGCAAGGTCGGCCTTCCACAGCGTGAGTTTTGTGCTTGCGTTCGGAAGATCCAGCAAGTGCTTTACCTTGTTCATGTTCTCTGCAACATTTGGGAGCACACGTTCAACTCATGAAACCAGAAAACAAGTACTGCAAGTTGTGCTGCTGTTAAGCAGTACACACACACACACAAAACGAGAGATTAAGAAGGAGCGGACGTACTGGGATGACGGACGGTCGCCCTGACGGTGTAGCCGTGCTCGAGCAGCCTCATGACCAACCACGAGCCGACGTACCCTGCCGCGCCCGTGACGCAAACAGTTCTTCCATCAGCCATGTTCGCCTGTTAGATTTTACCTCTGAGGGAGAGAACCAAATTAAAACGAGGGCTGATCGATGCCTTGTGTTGTTAACTCACCCTCACCGTATAAAACAACTACTTGTACAAGAGAAGGTATCCACACACACACAATCCATGATGTAAACAAGGACGAAGAAGTCAGACCCACGTGCTACTATAAATGTAGGATAAAATATTAAAAATTTAGAAAAAGTAGTTGATATAGTTGAAATAACATGATTCTTAAAATTTTAAATTATTATTTGTATATTTAAATATATAAATTAATATCAAGTCAAAATATATAACTTTGATTTCTGCAAAAAAAATATGTAATACAATTAAGAACTATTTCACATCTCATGAAAATTATATATAATAAAAAGTATTTCATCATGTTAAATAAATATTTAAAAATCATAAACTTTTTTTCAACATTCACCACGATTTTTATTTTCTCATGCTTACCTTTTTTCATGCTTTAAATATTGAGTTTTATGTTAAACCACAAATTATGGATTTTAAAAATAATAATGATATTTGTGGATTCAATTTATTAATAATCATTTGAAACTGAAAGCACCAAATTTTATCCATATATATAGTAAATTATTAATTTAAAAGAGTCGAAAGAAATATATTTAACTAATTAGTTTGATTCATTACTCGTCAATCAATTTATTTCTACCTATAAATTATTTTTCATAGATGTACATATATACCATATAATATACATATTAATTATATTTCAAAATAATTGAATAGTAGGGGGCAAAAACAACTTAATTGATTATTATATCGATATTATTAGCTATTAATACATGTATATTATATATATATATATATATATATATATTATATATATTTATTATATTACTGATAAGAATTACATTCTAAAAATCTTGCCCCCGCCCACCAATTTGGTGTAGGTCCGTCTCTAGAGATGGAGTCCTTGCCGAGCTACTTGACTCGGCATGGGCACCGGGATGGCCAAATTTGTGTCAGCCTGGCCTAAGCCGTGCCATGCTGGCCCAATGAAAATTGGACATTGGGTCCGACCCAACACTGCCCGCTGAAGCAGATTTTTTAATTTTATTTTTTTAAATTTTACTTGCAAAATTTATACACTATATAATATATATAATAATAGTATATACTATATATACTTATACTTATATCATATATCATAGTCTTATATTAATAAATTATAATTATATAATTTATTATAGTTGTAAAATATTACTACACAAATAATATATGATAAATGTTAACTATACAAAAAATTAAAAAAATAAAGAATTACAGCGGTCGAACCTCCAAAATTTATATAATATACGATATATATAATAACAATATACTATATAGACTTATATGTTAATAGTATTACAGTAATAGATTATCATTATATTATATTATATATTGTATATATATAACATTATAGTTGTATAATATTATTACACTTATAATATATATTAAATTGTTAAAATATTAATTATAGAACAAATTGAAAAAATAAAAAAAATAATAATGACGACGATCCAATCTTCAAAATTTATGTAATATATATAATAATAGCATACATAAACTTATACTTATATGTTAATAATATTATATTAATAGATTATCATTATATTATAATTATAAAATATATTATAATTTTATAATATTATTACATTTATAATATATATTAAATTATTAAAATACTAACTATACAATAAAATAAAAAACTGAAAAATATTAAAAAATTTAAAATAAGAACCGTCCACCACATGGTCTAGCACGACAATGGTCGGTGCTATCGAGATTGTGCTACATCGGTCTGAGGCCATCGAGTAGAAATTTTTAAAATGAAATTATAATAGCACGATAAAGACACGAATTTGCACAAACACACAACAACAAAAGTTCATCTTTGTTTGTACCATGCATATCAGCAACAGCCATATTCAAATGTGACTATAACTGTAACGCCCCCAAAAGATATCCTCGCCACGTGGTGAAGATCACTTCTAAAGGGTTAGGCGATACATTGCATTGACTAAGACCTTGACTCTTTGGTCAATAAAATGACATGTCAACATAACTAATAAAAGAAAATACAACATAAAGAGAGAGAGGTCTAAAGGTCTAGTTGACTGCATAAAGTATCTCATAAGCGGAAGTCTAAAGATTCAACGGAAAATATATATCTCATGATCTCTTATTACAAAAGGAGTTCCAAACAAAAAGTAAATATGTAATTAAAAGAGGTCCCTAAGCCATGTGCAAGCTAGTAGCCGAGCATCATCGCCTCACACCATCACACCATCCATCACTGACCTGCAAGCTGTAGGAACCAAATGCAGGGGAGGCAATTCTCCCGTGAGCTATGAAGCCCAGATGTGTGATAAACAATATAAATAATGGAATGAAATTCATGTTAGAACAATTAAGTATTTGAGAAGGTGGTAAAACCAATAATATCATATAATTCAACAGTACAATGAGACATAATGACAAATGGGTATCAATAATCGATATCAATAATATCTATTAACAAATGGGATCAATGTTCGATGTCAATGGTATATAGTGACCAATGAATATAAATGATCGATATCAATGATTTTGTTTATTATCAAGATAGAGAGAGAGAGAGAGAGAGTCCAATGCTCAATATAATTTGATAGCTCGATGTGATTGGATAATTTTAGTATTGATTCAATATCTTAATTTGTTCGATACGATTCGATAGTTCAATGTGTCTCATTAGCTCAATGAGACTCAATAATCCAATGTGATTCGATGTCATTGCTTTGAGAATATTTGTATATATATCAATAGAAGTTGCTTTTCAACTTCTTAGTAACTTTATTCATTAAGAAGAGTTCTTCAATTTTTATAGGGTACGCAATCCAAACAATACAACCTAATACCGATGGTCAGTGGGGGATCAAGCCACGACAAAAGCCCTCTTTAGGGAAGGACGAACCACATGCCTTCGGTGAAGTCCTTATCAATGAGCAATAACAATGAATAATAGTGCATTAGGTCTACCATGGCGACCCTGATTTCAAGGCTTTTATCTTGCAACCTATTTAATATTTTTGAGTTTGATGGATTAAGAATTATAAGTAGTAGTAATTTGGTAAAAGCTTAGTAGGAGCATTGAGTGACTCCAATTCGATATAGAAAATTCATAACGCGATTTTAAGGTCCTTATAAAGCGTTTTTGCAGAATGGGTATAAGGAATACAAAGATAATCTCATTCAAAGCACTATACTAATAATATTGTAAAATTAACAATCCATAAAGTTTAAATCAAAAAAATAAATAATTATTATTCAGATCATACATAAATAATAACATGACTAGAATGAAGATAATTCACTAAATTAATTTAATAATTTGATACATCTAGCATAAATATGGTCATATTAACCACTACTAACAATATAATGATTTAATTTAATATTAATTAACTTAAACAACTAGGTGTGTATATACATATATATATATATATATATATGCATGTATTAAAAATATTGGTCTCGGCACTATGGTATTGAACCATAGCGTTTCACTATAGCATCATGGTCCAAATCCATATACATCTATCTTAAGTATATGTGTATATTTATAATGATAATGTTGTCTCAATCACACTGCCACAACACTTTGAATCAAATAAAAAAATTAACATATACAGTTCAAACTTAGCAATAATCTATGAACTAAAATAAAATATGATCGAAGCCAAATAGTAATGATGATGCACCACTCCCAATCATAACCAAGGACAAAAATAAACTGACTAGAACATTATGCATGAACAAATTTATTTAATAAGTGTTACGACATGCTTAAACAAGAAAAGAAAAATCTATTGATTTATTAGAAGTATTGCGGCCTAAAAAATTTAAGAAGAAAAATTGACATAACCCGATAAATCATATTAATATACTATCACATCAAAATAGGATCGAATATGAGATGAGTTTTTTTTAGATGTTTGATTTAGAAAGAATTCATTCCGTAGTTTTGGATCCGTTTAACACACCTTGTTGATTTTTGTTTCTATTTTCGAGGCCGTGGTGTCTTCCTCCTTTCTCTAGTGCTGCCGTGAAGTGAGAAAGAGGTAAATAGGAATTGAAAGAGAGTAGGATAAGAAGGGAGAAAAAAAATAAGAGAGAGGAACCGTATGGGAGACAGGGAGGAAAAAGAAAAAGAAAGAAAGAGAGAAAATGAGTGGGGAGAGATTTAGGGGTAATTAATGGGTTGTTATGACCATTAATATGGTTTAAGTTTTGAATGGAAAATTAAATCTCTTGGCTGTTATATTTTACAATAATTATTATTTTTTTTTTCTGGGTGTAATATTATAATCTTCTTAAAAATAAATTCTTCCTCGAATTTGGACGTATTGTCACGCATTTAAAATCAACTTTTATCATTGACATGCTTATGATGCATGAATATAACATTTCTCGAATGACCCTTATTTCCTTTGATTTCTTCAATTTTTTTTTGAGAGTTCGAGCATCATTATAATCACCCATCATTATATTCAATAGGACTCAATGTCATCATCTCACTAAAAGATCTTTATCCAACATTCTTCAGTGTTTAAATTTTATAGTCTAAGCTTACAGTCAACCTTAGTAAGTCGACATAGAAATCATTTAAATTTCATAGTCTACGCTTACGGTCAACCTTAGTAAGTTGGCATAGAAATCATTTAGTTCATTGTTATTAACTTTATCATGATACCTCCATTTTCTTTTAAGTGATATCTCAACACTTATTATACTAGTGATTCTTCAACATTTTTTTTAACTATAATTATATTCTTGTAATTTCCCCATCTATTCTTCTAAATCATATCACATTAATATACTCTAACCATTTATAGGTTATTCAATCATCAAGTCATATGTGACCCTATAAATAATGATGGCATTGATACTCATATTTATTTAAGATTCCACCATCTATTAGCACATGCGTGCAATTCCCTTGGCTATAGATACTAGGCCACATAGTCACATGCATAGATAACCTTCCCTATGTGATCTCAAAGACATGATTGAAACACACTCATCACACTAGGGCATATAACCTCCTTAAAAAGAGTATATGTCAGTATTCTTAACATTTTTAATCATATCGCGATATACCTTTAGATCATGAGTGAATGCTCAAATTTAAACTCATATGAATACATTCATCTTTAACTTAACTTATGCATATCCTGAACTCAATTCTTATCTTATATTGAGTACAGTTCAATTTTCATTCTATTCTCCAACTATACATGTTAAATCATTGACATAGGTATTTTTATCGTACTTATGTGTCCTTCCAAACATATGTATCATTCAATCTTTAAGCTTTTAAAATAGCATCCTTCCTTACAAAGTATGGATATTTTTTAATCTTATCATTTAAGAGTTTAAAAGAGAATCATTGTCTGAAGTTCATAACCTTATAATCTGTTAAGATTATTTTATAAGATCATAATATTGAGTCGATCATTGACCAGTTATACTTTCATTTTACTTTGGGTTCTTAATGATAATACCATCATGACCTATCATTCATTTAAATTAAATAATACAATGTTCTTCCCAACACTATACCGATTTAATAAATTGTCAATTTGAAATTTATGACTCAAAGACATGAACCTATTTTTGATAATTGCCAAATTTACATTATATAGTCATACATTTCTTTTTCTAGTGACCTATGAAAAAAAAATGACAATGATATCCAAATCATTCGGTTTCAGCATTGCAATGCGAAACTTATGATATTTATATTTTTATCCTTATTTTTCCTCTTGCGATCAATTCCAATTTCTTTGCAATGGTCATAGATCCATATATGTACTTCATAACTTCCAGATCTAATTTGATCTATAGGATTTCTAGTGAACTTCAAAATTCAACTCTAAAGTTATTATAATCAACATAATCATTGACCTAGTGATATTCATATGATACTAAGGAAAAAATGTTGGAACTTCAATGTGAATGCATCATTCGACGTCGTTTTAAATCAATGTTTAACGTTGTTTGATGTTCGATACTTTGAAATAATTATGAATTAAACCAAAGGTGTTGGAAATCCTTGGAAGCATGGCCATGTAGATGTTGGTTTAGATCTCATTATATGAGAGTCGATGTTGAATAATATCAAGTTATGAGTATTAAGAAATTGTCGAATTAGACAATTACAGTACAAATCTATTATGGATCTTATTGACTATATAATGTCGAACATTCGTGGTAGTCAATGTCTTTGGATCAAATGATTTATTAATCAATATCAATCAATATCATTACTTTGTTTCAATCTCTTGAATCAAAGCTTTGTTCAATATTACCACAATGAAAGTTACCTTCAACTTCATAATATTTTATTTTACACTTTTTATGTCCTTTGGTAGCATCTTTATCACAATGTGGTACCAAAATAATAACTTTAGCAATACAATCACATACCAACGACAAACTGAAATCACACAAATTAATAAGAATTGAACTGATTAGGTTTCTACATGAATATTAAGTGGGGACAAATAAATCCTAATCATATCAAACAAGAAAATTCAGTTTAGATAAATTAAAATTGAAAAATTACACATGGATCCTATGGTTCAATGCAATGCAATGACAATAATAAAACAAATCACTTGTTCGATATCAATACTTTTTTCAATGTTGGTGAATAATTTGATGTTCAATATTTTCGCTGAACAATGCAATAATCAAATTGTCATCAATATGGTACGTCATCAATCAAGTAACCAATTGCAATATCTGCTTGTAAAAGACAGCTCATAACTTATAAAGGAATTGTGTTTCAATAGGACATGTTAGTACTTTGAGTACATTAAGATAAACATTCAATTTTTAAATACTTATATTATATCTGTCAGATCTTTAAGGCAATACTAGCAAATTTCATTCAAATTTTAAACAATTAAACATCTATCCTTTCCGTAAGATCCTAGCTACGTTATTCCAATCATAAGAACAATTTCATCCAAAATATCAATTCTCAATATTAGATAAATTTGGTGCACAATCCTTCCACCGATTATAGCTTTCTATAAAAATTAAACTTTATTGATTCCAATTTTTTTTTTGACAATACAATAGACTTTCAACTTATTTATTGATAATCTTTTTTTTCAGCATCCGTAATTATACAAATTATCCTTAGACAATCTGACAATAGTCTCAATCTTTCTTTTTTTTTTCTTTTTTTTTTAACCCCGAATAAATTGCACTTTAGCAATAACTTTTCTAAACAATTCACATCAAAGTGATTTCTAACTTCATAGAATCTAAACTTCGATATCTTTTTATACCTATACCATGTATCTCATATGGATAAGTGAGACATGAACTATGCCTCTATAAAATAATTACATATAATTTATTTTCTTTCATATCAACATGATATCGATTCGATTTCCAATCATCAAATCTTGTCCCTAAAATAGATGAAGAATTTAACAATCTCTCAATTATGAAAGACTATGCAAATGAAAGAAATAGTGTAGTCAAACGTCAATTTATAGTGCAAGTGGATATTATCCTCTAATAATATGTGGATGATTACTACATAATAATCTGATCATGTCTCACTCAAAGAAGAGAACAAAATGTTTTATGGTGTACATCATTCAATAAACAAAGTTGCTTCATCTATACTTCTTTGATTTTCTAAATTCCTAGAGCTACGTATCCATATAATTGATATCATTTTAAATTAATATAACTCATCCCAAAAATCTTGTTGAATAAGGACTACAAATCTGAATAAAATCCATCCTTAAACATAGTTAAGTCAAACAAGCTCCCGATACACAATAATATAATAATTCGGTAAAACAACTATGGTTCAGATCAAAATTCCTATATGTGCATTGGTATAACAGTAAAGACGTTCATTATTTGGATCACTTAATCATAATTTTTTTTCATCACAATAACAACACTAAATATAGTCATATCGACATAATTGGGATCATCTACTATGAAACAATGAATCTACGCCTTGAAGGAAAACTTGATAT
This sequence comes from Pontederia paniculata, assembly GCA_001647135.1. NCBI lineage: Eukaryota > Viridiplantae > Streptophyta > Magnoliopsida > Commelinales > Pontederiaceae > Pontederia > Pontederia paniculata. Next base: position 6,855 of record LTAE01007773.1, on the reverse strand, counting down.
AACTTTAAAATTAATTAAATCAAATAAAACTCATTATATAATCCAATCATATCAATACATTGGAAAAAAATTGGTACTTTTTATATTGTTCTAGAAAAATCCAAATACTGCTAAATTAAGAGGTTTAACCATTTACTTTTCATCCCATCTAATGAACTATTTGAAGTGAGATTAGATCTTCACATCCTTATGCACCTGAACTTCTCACATCCTCTAGCGTCCTTCACCCTATGTCTCCCTAAAGTCAACTAACTTGCTCATTGTCCTCTTCATGTTGATGCAGTCAGCTTAGAAGAGGCATATGAGGAGGTTGGTCGTGAGGGAGATGGGAGGACGTGAGGGGAAACACAAAAGTTAAGTTTTGATTTTGTTTTACTATTCTTAATAACCTCCTTAGGAATTAATCACATATATACAAAATTAATATTACTATACATCATACATGCAATGAGAGATCTTACATGTACTTTACAGTGGACGGTGTGTCGATTGTTCGGTGCTTTGCACATGGACTTCTATAACACACTACTATGGGATGTCAAGAGAGTCCTAGCTTTAGGCTCTGATACCACTTTATATATATATATATATATATGTTGGCTATTTGGAGATCGAACTTTGTGTTGTGTCCTTGTACATAAATCGGTATGCCACGGAGATACAATGTCCGATCTGTGATTGCTTGGAAGCTTGTGGCATGCACATGGAAGACCATTTTCTTTTGGCTATATAATTTCTTAAAAAAAGAAATAAAATAAAACAATTGAGGTGGGACCCACAACTTTTACCATTGGCATCCACCTTAATACTTTTACCATTGGCATCCACCTTACCATTGACAATAATTAATTGTGATTGTAATTGGCTTATTGAAGATTGGTATCTCGATGAATTGTGTTGTGGGGTGCAGATCTCATCTCTGGATATTTTTAAATCATTGATCATATTGTGGGGTGTCGATCTCATCCCGGAATATTTCCAAATCATTGATTTATGATCCAGACGTGGGGTATTATGAGTACTATGTGTTACCTGGCTTGGCCAGCCTTATTGACATCGAGATGACAATTATCTTCAATACATTGATAAATAAACACATTGATTGATTAACTGAATTATTGAATATTCATAAATATCATATGACATATCGAGACGGATTATTGAGGACAGATATATGGGAACGACTTTATGAACTCATAGGAGAGACTTCCAAAATGTGATATGATATATGATCAAGAAAATGAAGTAAAAGATAAACTTCATTTGGTATTGATTGTTTTGAGTCATTGATCATTGATATTGATACATCGTGTACCACAAATACTTATTGATGCTCATAACATTATTGATAATTATAAAATCGAACATTAATTAAGAAATTGAAGTAAAAGATAAACTTTATTTATTATTAATTGGTTATAAGTCATTGATTATTGATATTGACACATTGTGTACTTACGGATACTTATTGATGCTCAAAACAATATTAATAGTTGTAAATATTGAACATTGATTATTAATATTATCACATGGTGTACCTACGAGTACTTATTGATGCTAATAATAATATTGATAACTGTGAATATTGAACATTAATTATTGATAAGACTACCATAATGTACTAATAAAAGTTAATACTAATATATGACATTGATTATTCTTAGAATATAAATTATATCTAGCTTATTGATACTGATTCACATTCATAAAACATAGATTGTATTATGCTAGAGTTATAAACTCATTAGCATATTGTTATCCATTAATTAATACTTTCATAATATGCTAAGTAAAATAAGTACATTGAAACATATTGATTATACAAAAAGATAGTTGATATTCCTAGTATATTATTGATTATTGATTTTTGATTATTGGTTATTGATTATTGATTGATATAATCTTTTGAGACATATGTTAGGTCTCGAAATAAATATGACTTTCACATACGACTAACTGGGGTGAATTTCCCTTGCATTCTTAATCTGTGTAGGTAATCGAGAATAATAGATCGCAGTAACGTTGCTCTCGACGTAAAGTTTGCACATGATATATATATAAATTTTGTTATTGTTATTAAATTTTATATTGATTATATTTATTATTGATAATTTTTCGTTGTTTATAATTTATAGCATATATTATTTATTGTCGTAGTGTTCCCAGTACTATTTAATCGCGTGTCGAATATCGATTCAATCGCGTGTGTAGGCCGAAATTTAGGATGTTACAAGCGATTTTGATAACTTTGTGTTGTGTCCTTGTACATAAATCAGTATGTCACGGAGGTATAATGTGCGTTATGCGTTATGTGGTTGCTTTGAAGCTTGTGGGATCGAATCAGGACACCTGTCACGTTTGGCCTTCCATTCATTGTCATCTTCGCATATATATAGTGCACCACCAAAGGGGAGAGGGGGAGGAAAAGAGAGTTGCTTCTAAATATTTTTCATCAACTTTTAAGAGTGATTTTATTCTACGAGTAATAGAAGGATTTTAAAATGATTTATTAAAAAGATTGAGAATTTTCTTAAGGGAAACCATGTATAAAGAGGTGTTACCTCGATTGACGGAAGCTTACCTGCATTAACAGGAAACATGTGGATAGGAGTTAATACTGTTGTGAATGAATGAAAGAAAGAGAAATAAAGGAGAGGAAATTACCAAGAAATAAGATGGAGAGAGGAGACGTTGTTGGCCTTACGAAAGACAAAAGATGAAACAAAGAAAAGAAGAGATTTATTTCTGCCAGATAAAGAAAGCTTGGTTGAACTGCCGTCGGAAAGATAAGAAAAAATAATGAAGGTACGTGATAACAAAATTCACAAATTAAATTGCTTTATTATTTTAAAATTTATAACCTGTCACGTTTCAAAAGATCATCCACATGGCAGAATATCTTCTCTTATTATATTTTAAAATTTAGAGATGATATGTTATTATTTTTTTATTTTACTTTTGATCAATTAACTCGTCAACGTGATGAATAGATCATTGAAAAATTTAATACTATAATCATAATAAGGATTTATGCCATATGTAAATCACCTCATCATCAACATCATCACGCTATCACTACATTATCACCATTTATTTTTAAAGTAGAATTAAAATAAAGAGGAGACTATTCTCTCGAGTTATAAAACTCAATATGTAAATAATAATCAATAGTGTAAAATATATATGAAGACAATATACAAAATAACCGAATTCAATAATTCATTCATCATTATAATCAGTAATTTTATTTTCTCTTTTTCCTTTATTTGTAACTTCTTCTTTTTTCAATGATCATAATTCAATCATAGCAGAAATATCATGCTCATTATTTTGTATTTCTTATTTCAAGCATCTTTCTTTCTTAATATCATCTATAGCAAGGACATTAGTTGCATCATATGATGCACAATATTTAGTCCTAGTCATTTTATTCTTTTAGTGAGATTAGTTCATTAATGACAAGAAAATCAATCACATCTTCATAATGTGCAATAGCTTAAGTAATCAATATCTTCATGCACAGACAATACTTAGGACCACTTCTCCTAAGTTGTCAATCATTACAATCAATAGTGTGCCTTTATCAATACATAAAATATTCAAATTATCTTGCCATAGGATGACTAGGTAGACCATAAAATGCTCATTAGTAATCTCAATAGTCCTTGAACTCAATTATCTCATTTTAGATGATATCGGGACAAGTCCTCCAATCAAGATAGAATCCTGTAATCGAGATAAACCTCGCAATCAGCCTCACCTCCTATTTATGTGCAAATTCAATCACACTTGGATCAATAGTTTTTAATCCCTGTTACTAGTTAAGCAGTACACTTACTTCTAGCTTCAAGGCTGCGTTTGGAAACTGGAACCTGATTTTTCTCTGGTTCCTAATTAATAGTTGATTTGATAGACTAATTCTAATCGTGTTTAGATGAACTAAAAATATTAAGTTCCACAAATGTTGGGATGAATCGACAAGAACTAAAAAAGTAAATTATTTTTTATAATAAATAAATTAAAAACAAATAAATATGGCAAAAATATTTTTTATCATAAAAATATTATTTTAAAAATATTAATTATATATAAACTTAATTTTATATATATTGCAATTAAATATTTTTAAACATAAATAAAATTTTATTTTAGAATTATATTAATAAATTAACATAAAATTAAAATTTAAATATTAATAATTAAATGTTGATGTTGAAATATAATTAAAATATAAAAAAATAAATAAAATAAAGCATGAGCTTAAGAGAGAAAAAATAAAAAACAAAAACAAGTTTTAAGATTGAAAATTAAAGTTAATGTATATAAATATTTTGTTAATCTTAAACTAAAAAGTAAACATGTACTACCTTCGGAGAGAGAAAAAAGAAAAACAAGTTTTAAGATTGAAAAGTAAAGTTAAATAATAAATTAAAAGTTAATATAATAAATATTTTGGTCAACCTTAAACTAAAAAGTAAAGACGTATGAAAATAAAAAAAAAGATTATTAGTTTATATATAATATAATAAAATATTATGTTAAGCTCCTTGTCTAAAAATATATTATTTTAAACTTAAATAAAAATAATTTAATAATAAAATATAGAAAATTAATGATATATTAAACTTAGATAAAAAAATCATTAGAATTTAAGCTATAAAAGATAAAATTAAATTAAATGTCAGAAGAAAAATTTAGGAGAAAATTAAATTTAATGCATCAGAAAAAAAAGAAAAAAAATATGTAAGGAGAGAGAACTTCACATCAAGTCTTGTCAAGCATAAAAAAAGCAAAAAAAAAGCCAAAAAAGACGCCAAGATTGGAACCAACAGCAGCAGGAACATATTTCCAAAAACCTGGAGTCACATGACCCTAGGTTCTGGGTATGAGGTTCTTATCTGGGTTCTGGCAAATGTCACATCGTTTGCCAGAACCCATTAGAACCAGGCCAAAAATCAGGCCTGGTTTCGGTTGCCAAACACAGCCCAAAGGATCCTAGTATCAGTATAATTATTTAGGAAAACATTAAATAAAGTTAAACCATCATTTCAATAACACCAATCATTATATTATCATTAGGACACAACCCGCATTAGGATCTCGATGTTCACGTCGTGAACAATCAAAGAAGACAAAGTCCACGTCGAAAATCAACATGACCCATTTCACATATCATGCTTAGTGATGCGACAATTATGTAACACACTAATAGCAAGTATACTAGCCGCACAAGTAATAAAATGATGAGAAGTGTTGATCCCACAAGGACTTAATAATATCGCAACCTAGACCTAATATGAAATTTAGCGGGGTATAAAAAGATTTGGATTCGAGAATAAAAGGAAAAAAAAGAAAAGATAAAGAAGTGATCACAAACACTTTGATAGATGACAATAAAATCAAGTAGATGGTAGTACCTCGTCTACACCACCGTAGATGGAATGAAATGACTTATAAAGTGAGGGAATTCCTTCTAGTCTCAACTTGCCAATGTTTAGGCTTGAGTTGTCTATTATGCCCTAAACATGCGAACTAACCCTCATAGTTTTTAGTCTCACTTGATATCAAACACAACATATTATCACAATTTCCAACACATCTAAGATCTCTCTCAATTTCTCTTAGATGACTACACAAGTCAGGGCTCTTTCGATTTCTCTTGACTCATGGTATTGATGCCAGGATAACCTATATCGATTCTGAAGTAAGATAACAAACATAAATGATCCTACTAGAAATCATAAAAGCATTGAGAATATCATGAATAATATTAGAAAATTCCAACTAATAAAAGCAGTAGAAAGATCCAAAGTTAGGGGTTCGACTCAGTACAACCCTTGATCAGGTTACTCCATAACAAGAGATATACACTCATAATAGTATTCAAATCATCCTAAAAGAAAGAGGAAGATACAAATTGAATTTCCAAATTGACATCGGTGTCCTTTGATTTTTCATATGAGATTGATAGTGCTCCACTTCTCTTCAGCAAAAGTCATCTCAAACCTTGTTGATCCCCTCTCCAAAGACCTCTATAGCCTATTTATATCCTCTGGAACAAAATGATTAGGGTTTGGAGAGATTACGTGAAATATTCTATGCGGCGGTGCAATTAACGACCCATAAATGTGCATCACAACAGTAAATTAGGGTAATGTCCATGTCATCATGGCCATGAAGTCGAGTTAACGCTTGTGAGATCGATTGCGTGATATATGATGCGTCTTTGTCACGATCGTGAGAGAAGCCACCATGCCCATTAGGTCGTAAGATGCCGTAAGTTACACCTCTCTATATAAACCATTAAATAATCCTTCGAGCCTATGAGGTTACTTGGTCATATAGGGCTTCTATAATGACTGTGAAATACATGTAACACCCATGAAATACTTGGTTGAATATAGGACTTCTATAGTGCCCGTGAAAATGCGTAAAATTACATGATAAAATATATGAAATGCATGACACTTTATGCATGCATCATTTATTATACATCCATTTTCTAAAATGACCTGCGTCCGACTATGTTAATTTCAGTTCGTGTGCCGCCATTAACACGGTCCTTGTTGGGGGACAATAGTGTCTGTATCAGGTTTGTAGGATCACTTGGCACCAAGAGGGGGGTGAATTGGTGTAAGAAAAGTTTAAACCGATTTCAAAATAAACGCGGAAGCTCAAAATCGATTTATCGCAAAGCTCAAATCGTAAGTTCTCAATCAAGAACAAGTGAAATAATAATATGAGAATGTAATATGATAAGTAAAGAAAGTAAGAGAGAAATGCAAACTCAAGACACAGATCAAGTTGTTGACGAGGTTCGGCCCCAACTTGGCCTACGTCCCCGCTCCAACTTCT
>LTAE01007772.1:7453-22020 GCA_001647135.1 Pontederia paniculata | reverse complement strand
TTCGGTCGTCCTTCCTTTATCTTTGGTCGACCGGTCAACCTATGATCCCTCTTCTCATGCATTCTCCTTCAATATCGGTCGACCACTCTATATTCTTAGGACGACCAGTGCACACATATGATTCTTCTGAAATGTATTCCGTGTACATAGGTCGTCCATTCCTTTATCTTTGGTCGATCTAACAACTTCTGAACTTGAATATCCTGTTTTAGAAATCAGCTCAACAAGTTCATTAGTACAAACTAAGTTACCTTACAAATTTGTGATCATCAAAACACTCTCGGGATCCTAGATTCAACAGTAATGGTGTTAGCTGGAATAGTTGACAACATATGAAGATGCCTTTCCCCTTAACGAGAAAGGGGACAACCTAAGTCTGGTTGCATCATCAGACACTCCATTGAAGTTAAAGATGTTGCGTAACTACATGAAATTGCAAACATGGTTGAAGGGATCTTCATCTTTGTTCCCGCAGAACTACTCGTGCTCCACCATCTAAATATTCCCATAATATATTTGAAAGTTGGCATCCGCTTGAAGAATGGTGATGCCCCATGGTCTCTCTTGCAACTGTCCAAGCGTGTAGTCCCTCATGGTCCTATAAACGGGTTAAACTAAAGGATTTCCAGCATTGTTGGCATTGCCATTGGGTTGCGCAAAAGTTGATTGTTGTCCGCCATATTTTCATTGTTTGTAGTGTTCCCTCGATACTAGCACAATGTTCGTTCGATCTCAAGATCAAACTGGAGAAGACCAACCGATCTCCTTGTGTTGTGTCTTGTGGTAGACCTTCTTGAAGAAGACTCGGGGTCCGTATTGTGATCTGCCCTTAATTCTCAATGCTTGCACGATCACAAAGAAAATAAAAAAAGTGATTAAACTCAATTAAGAATAAGACCAGAGAACGATATAAGCAAGTCCCCGGCAATGGTGCCAAAAACTTGATGAGACAATATGTACACACATTTTAGCAAGTATACTAGTCTCACAAGTAATATAATGATGAGGAATGACGATCCCATGAGGTCATCAAAATATCAAAATCTAGAACTAATCAAAACTGAGGGGTTGATAAAATAATTGGATGAATGATTTTTAAAATAGAAGTAGATAAATAATAAAAAGAGTGATCACATGCAATGGTCGGTAACAATGAATTCAGTCAAAAAGGTAGAGCAGTATCACGTCTACACCATTGTAATTAAGGATCTTCTAGATACAAAAATCGGATGGAACATCTAATACAGTGAAAGGAATCTATGTAGTCTCAACTCAACAATGTTTTAGGATTGAGTTGATTATTATGTGCTAAATATGCCAGGATAACCCTCTGGTTTCTAGTCTCGCATACCATCAGACCTAATGCATTAAGAATGTTCCAAAATTAATCTAAAATATCTTTCGATTTGTCTTAGAAACTACACAAACTAGGGCTCTTTTGATTTCTCCTAATTTGCGGCATTCATGCACAAGGTAACCAAGATCAACTCTAAAGCAAGATGACAAACATGCAAGATCCTTCCTCTCGGATAACACATCAAACATGTTGTAAATCCAACATTCAGAGAAGCATAGTGCACAAGATGAATACGACTAAACTTATTCCATATAAATGAAACACTAAAGTAGATCCTTAGTTTTGTGTTTGATAGATACAACCCTAGATAGAGTTACTCCATAGATGGAGAAATACAAACAATGGAATATTTAGAATATATCATTAGAAATCAGGAGAATACAAACAAAATCATCACCGCAGGTGTCTCTCAATTTCTTGTGCAGGTCCGATAGTGTTCCGCTCTTCTCCATAGTAAGATTTTAACAAAACCTTTATGATCCCCTATCCAAGGAACCCTGTGATGTATTTATAAATTCTGGGACCGAAAGTCTAGGGTTTGGTGAACACACGTGACATGTCTAGAGCGGCGGCCAACTTAACGACCCATAAATATGTTTCGCGCCCATGAATCGAGAGGAATCGGCATCATGACAGCTGCGAGCAAGCTTTAATGCATGTGAAGATGTGTTGCGCAATGTATATTGCTTCTCTGTCACTGGCATGAGGGATCCCATCACTCTTGTGAAGCTCATGGACATTGTGAATCCATTAGGTTGATCTTCACGCTCGCGAACCAGATGGGTAGAATACGAGGTCTTCGGTGGCGCCCATTAAATTGTTTCTTGTGGCTGTGAGATGGATGTTGATTATCATAGCATCCTGTAGTGGTCGTGAGAACGTCCTTCATGGCTATGAAACTTCCTGATTGCTCAAATTAGGTCAAACTTGACTCCTTTTCCACCTGAACTTATAAACCCAACATTTTAGTAAATCATTGACTCTTTATACACTTTCAATGTTAAATCAACGTAGAATATGCATAAATGCATAAAGTGATATGATAAATGCTATGAAATGTATGACACTTTTTGCATGCATAAGTGGCACATTAAAATGACATGATAAATGCTATGAAATGTATGACAATAACAAAACAAAGATTTAATAAAAAGATAAATACCTTACATACATTACTATGGATGGCGTTGTGAATGCTTGTGATACTTTTGCACATGACTTAAGACTCTCTAGGATCACTATACGCTATAAGATGTCAAGAGTCTTAACTTTAGTCTCTGATACCTAATTGTAACACTCTAAATTCATAACCCGCCATATGAATGAATATGGTCTCGGAGACGCTACGACCATACAACATATTGACCATAAACTTGATTATATTGATCAGTCGATAAAATTAGTCTGAAAGCAAAAAGACTTTATTGAATAAAGAAAAATGTCCAAATAAAGTAAGTGTGGACGTCTTAAACACATACAGGAAGTGTCCCAAATTAAATGCACCCTAAGGAAGTAACATATTCCAGGAATTATTACAACTCTTCTAAAGCCAAACAAAAGGACACTAAAACTCTGACATGTGCTTATCATTAACATCATCATGAGCAATCTATTGCCACATATGCCACTAGCATAGCCAACCATTGCATTATCAATTACCTGGAAGATAAAATACAATGGAAATAAGATCACATGAGCCTTTATGCCCAATGTGTAAGGCACAAGTAATATGAAATTCAATAGAATGAACATAAAAATAGCAATAAAATGACAATCCTTAACTCTATGTTTGTATAGAGAGGTAATGACAACATGGATGAATCATTAAGAACCGATTCAAATGGAGCTTCAAAGCAATAGGGATCAGAAACAACACCTTTGGGTTGATACGATATAGAATGATACATCAATTTCAATATCAAGTTAAATGATGATTCATATTCAATAACCTTCTTTAAACAATAAGACCAATCAGTATGGAAACGAATTTCAAAGGCCAATGATACATTCATTTAAAATTGATCCATTAAGGTCAAATGGTAAGGAGTAAATATCCCAAGGGCACGTTAACTTCCTTTTCTTTTAGAACAGTAAGAGGATGATAAAGAGTGACAATAAGACTAGTAGTGTTCAATAAAATGGAAATTCAATAGGAATACAATGGAATTATGATAAGATGACCGTATATGGTACAATCCCTCTATTATCTTTTTCAAAATAGGTGGATTGTTCATTTTACAATCAAATCCTATTTTAAAAGCCTTTGTCTTAATGTCATACACTAAGTGATATATAAATGTTTAAGTTTGACTTATAGCATTAATATTTCATTAGTGCCTTTATGTTCATTACGGTAAATGTTACAAATCTCTTGATATTCACTTTAACTTTCACATTGGTTCGCCATGATAATAAGATGTAAATATTAGTGGGAGTACCAAGAGCGATAACGATGTGCCCACAATGTGGGAAGGATGCTTGAGAATCATCTTCATTGCAGGGCGTGGAGAAATCTGTGCAATAGGAGCAAAGTAGTATTGCTACAGCTAAACCACAAGGCCCTAACAGTATGAAGCAATCGATAAACAATAACTCCCATAACGATACACATGGCGACCATGATCATAAATATTATTATCTTTATGTGTATATCTATTATAGGTCCTTATCATATCAAACATTATATAATATAAATAACATAACCGTCATGATCATCTTTATCAATATTGAAATGAACTGATGTTGACACCGACTACAGTAGGTACGTCACAAGTTGTGACATTCATTTCATGATCGTGTCAACGAAGTCACGGGTCGTGACTTGAGTGTCATGACCGTGACCAAATACTATCTTGCCACTGCTTGATGATCACTGGCCATGACGTAGGTATCATGGGCGTGATCAAATATGGTCTTCCCACTATTTGTTGGTCACAGTCCGTGACATAGGTGTCACGATCGTGACCAAATATGGTCTTCCCGCTACTTGTTAGTCACAGGCTATGATGTAGGTTTCAATCATGATCGAATACTATCGTTTCATGACTTGTTGGTCACGGATCGTGATAGGGGTATCATGATCATGACCAAATACTATCAATTCATGACTTACTGGTCATAGGTCGTGACATGGGTGTCACAATCATGATCAAATGCATCATTTTCATGATTTGTTGATCACATGTCGCTATTTGGATGTCACGACCATGACCGAACACGAATTAGTCGGCAACCATCTTCACGACCTGCATCCATGCGCATCACGGCCGTGACTACAAGTGTTAGGGATAGTGGCATCCTTCGTCCAGATGTCTATCTTCATCCTTTGTTCAATTTTGCCTTCTCCTGCAATTTTTCTGATTAGGATATGTGCATCACGGTAACACTACAACTCACTTTGACTGAGGGAGAGAAAAAAGAACTAGTTGCAAAGAAGAGGAACGAGTTTTCCTTCATATAAGAGAAAACATGAGAAAAGGGAAATTAGGATTGGTTAAGAGAGAGAGATGACAAAGAGAAGGAATAATATCAAATAATGATTTTGAGTGATTAATTTGAATCATGGATTTGAGTTTGTTATGGGAGCATTTTTTAGATTTAAAAGTTTGTGGAGTTACAATTTTAATACTCGTATTGCTACATTAAAAAATTTGTGGAGTTATAGTTTTAATACGCATATTGCTACTCAGTTGTCGTTATTATTGGTGATGTCAGGTAGCTTGTGAGAAACACAACCTACATTGAGGATTGCATTCAATCATAATTTTATATCTTTTAAAAGCATAATTCTCACCGTTTTGTGCTTGGTTCTATTAGTTTACTTTCTTGTCTTACTTACTATATGATTTGTTGCAATAAGGAATGTTATGATCTATTTATACTAGGTTTTTTTTCTCTGGTTTAGGGTATAGAGGAAGAGTTTCTATGTCATAGAATTCACATCCATGTATCTACAATTTTAGACCTTTTCACCTAGTTGATCACACCCGAACAATCCAATTAGAAGACAACAACCCTGAAAAGTTGATAAAGCAAAACTTTTTGCTATCCTACAAGTCACAACTATATTATCTAAGGAAGATTCCATTACAAGAATATGATGGATTAGCGAGAGACGATTAGCGACAAAAATACCTGTCGCTAATGGCGACAGCCTAACGACAGCATAGCGACAAGTTTAGCTGACCTTTTTTTTAAAAATAAAATAAAAATTGTGACAAACTAGCGACAGTATTGGCGACAGAATTCGTTCGTCGTTAAAGGCGACAGAATTGGCGACGGTTTAGCGATAAATAATATGTTGCTAATTCTCGTGCCCTAAAAACCCCCCTCGCCTCAATTATTTTTGCGTGTCCTTGTTTTATTCTACCCACTGTCCTCCTCGTCGTTCGCCCTTGTCACTGCCCGCCAGTGCTTGCCATCCGACAGCGCTAGCCGTCTGCCGCCGCTCGCGCCCTCGCCCGCCCACCGCCGCTAGCGCCCTCGCCCGCCTACCACCGCCCGCGCCCTCGCCCGCCCGCCACTATCACGTCTACACCATTGTAATTAAGGATCTTCTAGATACAAAAATCGGATGGAACATCTAATACAGTGAAAGGAATCTATGTAGTCTCAACTCAACAATGTTTTAGGATTGAGTTGATTATTATGTGCTAAATATGCCAGGATAACCCTCTGGTTTCTAGTCTCGCATACCATCAGACCTAATGCATTAAGAATGTTCCAAAATTAATCTAAAATATCTTTCGATNTATTATTATTATTACTTATAGTTTTATATTATTAGTTTACTGAAATATCCATCCTGTAACCAATGTTATCTCCTATTAGTCCAGATTTCTGATTAGGTAGTTATATAATTCCTCGTGGGATCGACAACTCTACTCTTACACTTTATTACTTGTTCGACTAGTGCACTTGCTAGCATTTCAAATTTGCGTGTTCTGCATTTTTCGCATCAGGGACGTAGGCCAGGAGTTCGGTCGAACCTCGATAACAAACTCTGTGTTTGTTCTGTGTGTTTGTTCTCTCTTTACTCTCTCCTCTAGTTGTTTATGTTTGCATTTACAAGCTTCCGCTGATAACTTGTCTAAATTAACTAAAAGAGAGTAAAAGTTTTTAATACACCAATTCACCCCCTCTTGGTGCCATCTAGATCCTACACGGACCGCGTTTTACAACCATACTCCATGCAACTTTTGCTGTTCGTGACATGAGAATTCTGTCTTATTTCCTTGACATAGAGGCACTGAGCACGATTGATGACCTTGTGTTGTCTCAACAAAAATATGTTTGCAATCTCCTCCACTTCACCAATATGCTTACATCGAAACCTGTCAAATCTCCACTAGCAATCACCACATGTGCAAGCCCTACCACTACCCTTCATTGATGCACATCTTTATCAACATGTATTTGACTCTCTCCAATATGTGCTAATCACTCGCCCTCATATTGCCTTTGCCAGCACCCATTAGAGGCACATTGGCAACTTGTGAAGAAAGATACATCTTCTAGAGTTATTATTAAACTTGGTCCTTTTATTTTAGGAACCCAGACATACACATCACAACAAAACATAGAAAGGAAAGTGTAATACGCATGTTTACAACACCAAACTCTTTGTTGAGTTTTCTGATCAAGTGAAACTATCGATGACATATTAATCAAATAACAATTAATATTCACTGCTTCAACCATAAATTATTCTTCATTTTTGCATGCTCAACATATTTCTAACTTGTCCTGTTCATCCTCTCATTGAAATAAATTTTCTAATATGTACTTGGAATTGTTAAATGCCTTTTAATACTATGATCACCACAAAATTTTGTTAAATTCTCTAAAACAAAAACTCCCTTACATTGTTAGCTTCTAAACATTTAATTTTCAATTATTGCTTTAAATTCTTTGAATCTATCAAAAGCATATGGTATTTCTTTTGAGCATAAAAATCCACACTATACAAATGAGTTATCGATCCCACGAGGACTAATTTATATTTATCTCCTAACATTGTATATTATTTGAGGTGGAAAGAGTTTGAGAAAATCATTTTAAAATTGAAAGGAAAAAATCTTATGCCTAACAAGTGTTTACTAAATTCACGAAGGAGTTAGGGTTGTGACCTATATTCCCAGGAGTTAGGGTTGAGATTCATATTCCCACCATTATCTCTTAAATTAGAGCAATTAAAATAAGTGAAATTTTATGATTGAAGGGTTGCGATAAAAATATAGAGCTCCAAACTAGATGACTTAACTATCTTAAATTAATATTAAATTAGAAAAGTTAGAACCAAATCAATTCTGAATCAAATTAATTTGAGATGCATGCAACAACAAATCCCAATTATTAATGCTTTGAACCAAGTGAATTGACAATTCACAAATTTTAAATTTGCAACCAAATAGACAGAATATGACTTGCACCAAAATAATATAAATGACCTAAATCAAAGAAACAACATGGCCAACGTCGCGGTGGAAAATAGATCGCCTTAGGTATGCGTGTAACATAAATAGAGTAACACGACTTGCATTTGATTATAACACAATCCACATTGTCTAGACAAAAAAGGATATGAAATTAAATTAACATAAAAAATAAAAAAATAGAGATTTTAATATTAATATTACCAAACTAGTTAAAATTAATAAAATGACTTTGCTATAGAAAAATTAATCAGTCAAATACAAGTTCATAAAAAAATCAGAATAGAAAAATAAACCTCAAGGATAAACGAAATTCAACAAGTCTTCCCCTAATCGAGAACTACCCTACACTAGATGACATACAAGAGAGATTAGACATGATACTATTGTCATTAGAGAGGAAGAAAAATGAAAATTAATCTAACACATAAATCTGTCACAAACAGAATTGATGGCTGCACCAATCCCACTCGGGTAGCAACAATGTTGCACCTCGTGACTCTTTCGAGTGTTTGACTCTTGCAGAAGAACTCAAGGAACTCCCTCTAATTCTTGGCACAAAAGAACTTCAAAAATTAATGAGAGGTAAGAGAAATTATTCATTCTTGTAGAGATAGACTCCTCTTCTAGGGCTGCAAATAAGTCTTATTTATATTGTAAAATTGAGTCTTGGGTCTTCTGTTAGATGGTTGTAAGGTTACTTGATAATGAAGTCAAGAATCTCGTCCATCAATGTCCAAACGACCTTTTCCATAAGAGAAAATGACTCATTTTAAGTACAAAAATGACCCATTTTTTGGATTCAATAAAGGATGGAATTTGAATGATTTTGAGTTGATGAATAGTGTTTTCTATGAGGGAACATAACCAATGTTGCTTATGATGCTGCCCTTGTTAGGTCGTGCTGAAATTTCTTTTCTTGCTTGATTTCAACTTCGATTTTCAATCAGATTTGTTCCAACTGCTTCAAACTTCAAATTTGTGTCCTGAGATATCAAAAGATAGGAATCTTGGTAGAAACCGATTCAAAATATATTATAAAACTAAATATCAAACTTTATGGATGTCAAAACTATTGAAAATATCTTAAGTGATATGCATCAAACATGTATATTTTTGCCGCATCATATACATAAGAACCTAAACGTGAAACCTATTGGCCTACATCTATCTTCCTTCTCCTTTTAGTACAATTGAATCCAATTGCAATTTTAAACATGAATTGGAGAAGAGGATCCCCTCTACTTACCTTGAGGTGTACTTTCTTCTTAATCTCTTTTCCTTCTTTGATCCAAAACCCCTTCTTCCTCTTCTCCTTCCCTTGCTGAAATTCCAACAATCAAGTGAGCTAAATATGATTTTCCATGGGTCTTAGTGACACAACCAAGGTGAATGCAAAACAATTTTTAGATGAGATAGAAAGACTAGCTAAAAATTTGGTTTTATATATGAAGTGAGTGGATTTTGGGGCCAAATGAGATGACTTTGAGTGGCACAAGTGGAGCCCGATTCTTTCTTTTATTTTTTTGGTTATTATAAGCCCCTTAAAATAAATTCATCTCGAAATTGCTTAAGTCCAAGGCTTATCAGATAGATGTAGAAATTGCTCTTGCATCTCATTTTCGAGTTCCCATATGCATCTAGATCTTGATGATGTGTTTATGCAACTTTTATCATAGGAACAATCTTATTGCATAAGCAACATTCACGATATTCTATTATCGCCGTTCGGTACACTTCGTATGTTAAATAATCCTTCATATTCGACTCTCAATTCTCAATATGTGTGAGTCATCATAATTATACTTTCTAAGCATTGATGCATGAAACACATAATGTGTACTTGCTTATGATCGTGGCAACACCAATCTATATGCCTCTTCATCAACTCCTTCTAAGATCTAAAAAAATCTTATATATTGGATTTCACTTTCCTTTTCTACTGAAGTGCACATCCCCCTTAGTGGGAAAAGCCTTAAGTAAAACATAATCATCAATATTAAACATTTGTTCTCTTATTCCTTGATCGATATGGTTTCTTGTCAATCTTGTGCCGCTCTTGTTCTTTGTTTCACCATGTCAACTCTTTGGGCATACTTCTCCACTAACTTGGGTCCATTTAACTTTCTTCCGCCTATCTTGCTCCAACACGCGACCTATATGGTCTTCCGTATAAAACTTCAAATGGAGCGATTTCAATGCTAAATGATAACTGTTATTATAGGTGAACTTGACCAATGTCATATGGTCATCCCAACTTCCCTTCGAATTTACTGCACATGCCTTCGTATATCATCTAAGTTGAATAGTCCTTTCACTTTGGCCATCTTTGAGGATAAAAAGTATTGGTATAACTAAGCCTTGTTCCTAATGCTTCTTGAAATTCTTTCCAAAATCTCCGGGTGAACCTTGGATCCCTAACTGACACAATAGAAACAATAATGCCATATAATTAGTTAATATCTCTTATATACAATTTTATTAGAGTTTTGAGGAGTCGCGTCTCTCTTATTTGCAAGAAATGTGTCGACTTGGTTAATCTATCAACAATGACCCATATGGTATCCTGTTTGTCTTTTGTTCTTGGATGCCTGATGATGAAATTCATAGTCCATAGTCCAAGGGTTGAAGTAGAACGAGTGGCATTTGATGTTCAATCTTATCTTTTTGACACACCAAGTATCTTGACACGTACTTTGGAATTTCTCCATCATGTTCTTCCACCAGAAGGTTCTTTATAAGTCTCTACATCCTCATGCTTCCAGGATGAATAGTAAGTTCTGATTTCTAACATTCACTCAAAATCTCACATCGAAGATCTTTATCATTTAGGACTCATAATCAATTTTGAAATCTTATAACACATCTCTTTTTGGTCTGTTATTGGAATCACTACTTGAACTGAAGAAATTGTGCACCTTGTTTGATTATCTTTTCCATAATTGAACTCTGTTCTCATATAATCAATCATATTTAACATCTTTTATTTGTGCCAAAATGATTTTGTTGATTATATCTGATTCGATCACATATTGAGTCATCAATATCGCCCTTTGATCAATGAGATTTGGTTTCCATTAAACACTATTTTTAAGAGGTTCCACCTATGAACTCTTAGACATGCTATTGGGCTTCTCACTTTTGACTCAATGTATTGGGAATTGAGTTCACTTTTCCTAGATGACATGTAATGGCAAACTTGAAATATTTCAAAAATACTAAGGATCTCCTTTTTCTCATAAGAATGTGATTCAATTTTTTTTATGGCCGATGAATACTTCATCATAAAGATAGTGATACCATATCTTTAATGCAAATATGACAACGACTAATTCCAAGTCGTGAGTAGAGTAGTTGTTATCGTGTTTCTTTAATTATCTTGGGGCATATGCAACAATTCTCCCATGTAATATTAATACATGTCATAACCTTGTGCTGCATGCATCACTATAAATAGTATATCCATCATTTCTTGATGGACCTGTCAGCATCAGTGCCATAGTCAACCTTAGCTTCAATTCTTGGAAACAATCTTTATACTTTTAAGTCCATATAATTTTTTTCTCTTTCTTGTCAACTTTGTCATTGGACCTCATCTTCGAAAAGCATGAATGAATCTTCGATCATAGCCAACCAATCCTAAGAAACTTCACACTTTTGTGAGTGTTAGTGGTATTTCCTAATTCACAACTGCTTCAACATCACAAAATCAATCAAAATCATTATCTCCAAGGAAAAAATATGATCTAGCCAAAACTCATACTTAATAAATTTGGCATGTAGGTTGTGCAACCTCAGTGTCCGCAACTTAATCCACATGTGTTGTCGATGTTCCTTCAAATTTGTTGTGTACATTAATATGCCAACCACAAAAAAGATAACAAATTGGTCCAAATATGATTGAAAAAATCTATTCATCAAATCCATGAATGCGTGAGGCATTTGTTAGTCCAAATGACATGACTCAGATTTCATAATAGCCATACCTTGACTGAAATGCCATTATCAATGCAATATATTATGGTATCTTCTTCACAAATCAATATTAAAAACACCGGCATCAATGACAAATGGTCAAATAAATCATCAATGCATGCCAAGGGATACTTGTTTTTATTATCACTTTGTTAAGCATCATAGAGTCAATGCATAACCGTAGTGATAATTTTTGTTCTTCAAAAATATAATTGATGCACCCACGGTGACACACTTGGTTGGACATATCCTTTATCTAGTAGCATTTGTAATTGGGTCTTCAATTTGTTCATCTCTGCCAGTGCCATTCTATACGGAGGCTCAAAGTCATTCATGATGCCAATTCAATATGAAATATTCTTTCTCTTTCGGGTGGTAAACCAAAAAGGTCTATTCTCGCACCACAACAATCCAATCTAGCTCTTGGGGTTGTGTTGTGCTCATCGTCAAACTTGCCAAAAGTCTTCGACAACCTTTCTTCATCATCTTATTTTCCTTGATTTTTGAGATTATCATATTCTTTTCCCGGAATGGAACTCCTTGAATAATTAGTTGGCATCCTTCACTTGCACGTATAATAACATTTTTCTCACAACATTGAACAATAGAACCATTTTAGGATAACTAATCCATACCCAAAATCATATCATAGTTTTCCATAGGTAGCACTACCAAGTACTCTTCAAGGTTGACATCTTCAATCTATACAAGTACATTAGGAATGTCTCTTTTAGTTGATTGATGCATGCAAAAAAGTGTCATACATTTCATATCATTTCTCACATTTATGCATGTTTCTGGTCTAGTTATCTTTGATTATGCATAAAGAGCTAGTGAGCTATTAAATTTCTATTTTTTTTATGATTTTAGGGAAAAAAGGAGACAATTTTGCCACAAAATCAGCATCATAACAATTCACGGCCGCAAGAAGAGGATTAACGACCACATCAGAAGCCCTCATATGGAACCCATTCCGTCACGGGCGTGAAGATCAATTTTTATGGGCTCTACTGTAGGAAGATATTATCACAAGAAGAATTTTTACGGGCATTATGAGATTTCTAATGGCTGCAACAAAAGCGATCATGTGTTACGTGGATGACTTCACGGACATTAATTCAACCTCGGGGCCATGACGATGCCTCATTTCCACGATTTGAGGGCGTGATGTTAGATTTATGGGCCATTGCACTGCCGCCCTAGACTTTTCACGAACGCTCTCCTAAACCCTAGTAACTCAAGTCAGATGCTATAAACACTATTTAGGGTCCTTTGGAGAGGATGTAACCAGGTGATTGGTCATATATTATTGCGGAGAAAGAGCGAAATGTTGTCGAAGTCCCGAAGGAAAATCGAAAGAGACTTGCGACAATGCCTTTCGTATTCTCCTTACCTTGTGATCTATTCAGAATGTTATCATTTATATTTTCTCCATGTGTGGAGTAGTTATCATTAGGATTTTGTTTATTTGAACACTACTTTGGTTAATTTTTATTTGCTTTGAATTAGTGGAATTTTTCTGATAGTTTTCATTGCTAGTCTTAATGCTTTTCTATCTGGGATGATTTTCTTTCATACTTGATGTTTACCCGAGAGGAAGGGTCGTGCATGTGAGTTATCTTGTGTTAGAATTGATTTAGGTTAAGCTTGTGCATGAAAATCATAGTCTAGAGAGAAATCAAAGGGCCCTAGATTACGTAACCATCTGAGAGAAATCAAAAGCGATCTCAGACTTGTAAGGGAAAGCACTAATGCAGTAGATCTGGATTTATGTAGGGATAAAAACTGAGAGGATTAATCTTTGTGTAGTTCAAAACTTAATAGTTAATTTAAGCATGAAACACTAGTGGATCAAAACTAGAGAATTCCCTTTGCTAGATTAGAAATCCCATTTCCTCTTAAATATAGAAATTCCTCAGCATGGTGGGTTAGATAGAATATCATTGCTATTATCAAGTTGATCTTATTGCCATTGACCTAGTCTGTATCATTTTTATATTGGAAAATCATAACTCAAATTTATCCCAATCTCAATTTCTGTTAGGTTTAGTTAGTGATATTTTAGTCCTCCATGGGATCGACAAGCTTATTCATCACTCTATGACTTGCATGGATATTATACTTTCTATTCCATGTGGCAATTTTATTGAATCAAGGTTTTGCCGCTGTTGTCGGGGACAATTGTGGAAAAAATGTTGTAGGGGGAGTTATAAACCCAATAACGAGCTACTGCCACCTCAATCTTGAGGATCATAGGAGTGAGAGCCTGCCCCATGAGTTCCTGGGCCTGCACACGATCACTAAGATGTGTTTAATTGACAGAGTGGGCGACATATGAGCATTTATCTTCAAGAATAGGACGAAGTCCCTTCTAGTGACTCAGACTGCTTCACCATGTTCGACCACGCCAATTGGATTCTGATGCTAGCTAGAGCGAGTGCCTCTGAGTGACGTGCCATTAAAAACTTTTGTTCTTCTTAGCTTAGTCTAGATTGTTGTGTTTAGCAGAAGCTTGCATACACGAATATAAACACAAATAGAGAGAAAAGAGTAGAGAGAAGAACAAACACAAAGAACAAACACAGAGTTTGTTATCGAGGTTCGGCCGAACTCTTTGGCCTACGTCCCCGCTCCGATCTTCTCCCACGAGATCTTCGGAGTTCACTATCTCCTTCTTCAAAGGGCGAAGACTCCCTTACAACTCTCCTTTCTTTGTACTGAGGACAAGGAGAACAAACTCTTATAATGTAATCGCTCAAGCTCTCTCGAACCCTTCTCACAAGGGGAACTAAGGCTCTCGT
>LTAE01007771.1:3201-14328 GCA_001647135.1 Pontederia paniculata | reverse complement strand
GGTGGGTGGAGGAGCGGGCTGCTAATGAGGCCATATTTCTGCAGATCTCATTCCATGGTTGTTGCTAACTATGAGATCAGTGTCATCCACACTATACAAAGCCGTTTAAACAAGATTCCACATTTAATTATGGAGATAAATGGCTAAATTGATGGTTGGAGTTAAGGTTTTTGAAGATTCATTATCATACCAACTAATTTGCTTGTTGCGTGGTAAAACTAGACTTTTCTGTTGATGGCTCATGGCTACTTTTGCTCTATTGGAAGTAGCACATCTTTTCGTCCATGGAAGAATGCAGAATGTTATCTCACATCGATGCATCACATGGCTGCAGTGGTTTTTCCTTTTATCGGCTGGCATTAGTCTGTCTGTTTCTGTTCATTTATGCATGATACAGTTTTTGGAAAATGCACAGTTGTCATGATCCACAGCGGTGTAGAGCGAAGTCTGCACTAGTCTTTGATTGTTGTTATTGATACACTTGTGTACTTTTTTTAGTCCATTATTATGTCATCTAACGTTAATCTGTTGTGTTTCTTTTTGTGTTTTATGCACGAGTTGTTATAAATTAGGTCTGATACTTTGACTGTTATGTAGGATATCATTATTTTGCTTATCATGGATACAACAGCATTGATGTGACTTTAGGAATTTGTGTCTTGTAGTAGTTTATAGTCCTTGATGTGGTTGTTTCTTTTGCTAATATTTGTGTCAGTAGAAACAAAGGTGCTGTGACATTTTTCCTGAACCCCTCAGTAGCTTCTAGCCTGGTGGTAGGTCATCATCTTTGTTCTTTTTTTGTTTTTCTCTATGTATATAAAGATGACTAGCCCTATGCAGTCGGCTTCATTATATGGAAGGAAAGAGAAATGTTTGTTCAGATTGCTTAGGAAAACAAACATAAATAGAAATTTGGGGTGAACATCTTATTGCTTGATTGGCGAGTGTTCTGGAACTTTTAAATATTGATCATCCACATTATCTGTTTCTTTCTCCCTTTGTGTTTTCTATTCGTCATTATCACATTTCATTGTTTTTTGCTGTTGTACCATATAGCTAAGATGTCTTCGAAGCAATTATATGACCTTATTCTGATTTTTTTTTCACATGTTTAGAGAATCTGTGCGATATGTCTGACAACAATGAAACCAGGACATGGCCATGCTCTTTTCACGGCAGAATGCTCACATTCCTTCCATTTTCACTGTATAGTCTCAAATGTAAAACATGGTAATCATGTGTGCCCAGTTTGTAGATCCAAATGGAAAGAAATTCCCCTGCAAGGTCCTTCTGCTTCTGACTCCTCTAATGGAAGAGTTAATCCAGCGAATTTGAATTGGCTTGAGAATGATGGCTATATGAACATCCTCCGTCGTCTTCCCCGGGTTGACTCTTCCCCTAGGCAACATCATCCAGTACCTTTATTGTATGGTTCTGAGCCTAGCATGTTTGATGATGATGAGGCATTGGATTCCTTGACTGAAAATGTTGAGCAATCTGGACATGGATGCCTCGAGACAGTGAAGATACAAACATATTTAGAGTTATCAGCTATTCCCCAGTCTGTTTCGCAAGAGAACTTCTCTGTTCTAATTCATTTGAAGGCTCCTCTTACTGCTAAAATACCAACGTCTGCCAGAAACATGCAAGAGAATTCCGATGTTGCTGAGGCATCACGAGCTCCTGTTGATCTTGTCACAGTCTTAGATGTTAGCGGAAGCATGGCAGGCACAAAGTTAGCACTATTGAAGCGGGCTATGGGGTTTGTAATCCAAAATCTTGGGCCCTCTGATCGACTATCAGTTATTGCCTTCTCATCTACTGCTCGTCGGTTATTTCCCCTCCGTCGAATGTCTGAAACTGGTCGTCAGGAAGCACTGCAGGCAGTCAACTTACTGACATCTAGTGGTGGGACAAATATTGCTGAGGGTCTCAAGAAGGGTGCAAAGATTATCGAACATCGCAGACAAAAGAACCCTGTGTGCAGTGTCATTCTACTTTCTGATGGACAAGATACTTATACCCTTGTTCCCACTACTGTCACAGGACACCAATCACAACCAGACTACCGATCACTCGTCCCATCCTCCATAAGAATTGGTTCAGCCCATCACGTTCCTGTTCATGTATTTGGGTTTGGTTCTGATCATGACTCTGAATCTATGCATTCAATCTCGGAGACCTCTGGTGGGACATTCTCATTCATTGAAGCCGAGGCTGCTATCCAGGATGCTTTTGCACAATGCATTGGCGGTCTTCTCAGTGTTGTGGTGCAAGAATTGCATGTGGGATTGAAATGTATGCATCCTGGCGTAAAACTTGGCTGTATCAAATCTGGCAGTTATTCCAATCAGATAGCAGATGATGGACGAAGCGCATCTGTTGATGTGGGAGATTTATATGCAGATGAAGAAAGGGACTTTCTGCTTTCTGTCAATGTTCCACTGGCTTCTGAAGAGACTACATTGCTTGGTGTTCACTGTGTCTACAAAGATCCCATATCCAAGGAGAAAGTTTGTTTAGAAGTTGTAAATGTGAGTATATCTAGGCCCACACATGCTGTTGCACAAAACATTTCAATTGAGGTTGACCGTCAGAGGAACAGATTACAGGCTGCAGAAGCCATGGCAAAAGCAAGGCAAGCTGCTGAACATGATAACCTGCCTGAGGCTGTTTCCATACTTGAAGAATGCAGGAAAAAGCTATCGCTGTCTCTAGCAGGTTGTTCAGGTGATCATCTGTCTACAACCTTGGAGGTAGAACTAAAGGAGATGCAGGAAAGAATGACAAGCCGCCAAAGATATGAGGAATCAGGGCGAGCATACATGCTATCAGGTCTGAGCTCACACTCATGGCAGAGGGCAACAACACGTGGAGGCTCCACCGGCAGCACCAGTCATGTTCAAGCTTATCAAACACCATCTATGGTTGACATGCTGCAGAGGTCACAAACATTCGGACCTGCTATTGGAAGTCGAAGTAATCAACGTATGCGACATACAAAGTCATTCCCAGTAAGGGCACAACCTAGGTAATTGCTAATATATGTAGAAGAAGGATTTGCCTTGCTGTTCTTGTTTAATATCTTTTTTTCTCTTATTCTGATTTGGTGAGGGGGGAGGGTTGGGGGTATACTTAAGAAAATACAGGCAAGGGATTTAGGGGATTTACAATGGAGGGATGGGTGACATTGGTTTCATTGTAAATGAATAAATTGGTTTGGTAGGCAGAAGAATGGAGGAGAAACACTGAAGGCATCTTCCTCACTTCCTCTATTTCCAATTTTGGTGGTGTACATAAGACAGAAATGGTGTTTAAACCTTTGATGTACTGGGGTTTCCTTAAGCTTTTGACTGTGGTATTCCTCATGATATTTATAATTTTTGTACCATCGACTTTGTTCTTATTTTTGTTTAACTGTTTCATCTTTTATGCTGCTCAGTTTTTTTTTTTTGGAGAAGGGACAGGATGATTGCCTTAATTGCAATAATCCAATTTTATTGATGAAAAATAATACAAGAGCTTGGATTACATTATTTCAACAGATATAAATCAGCCTCCCCACTGTCTCGTCATGTGTCGAGCCATTAATATCACATTTTCATTTCCACGTATCTATGTTGTTCAGTTGACCCAGGAGTTGAGTGCATCTACCTCCACTTTGAATTGGCAGCTCAGTTCTGTCATCTTGAATTGGCCTTCTCAACTAATTTTCTTTTCTCCTTATCAGTGCTAAATTATTGGAGCCATAAATCTTACTTTTGGTCATTGAAATCCTGTAAGATGATGTTGACATCTCTTCATTTTTTATTGTCTTTTCCTTTTTCTAGCAAGTTTAATTTCATTCAGATCGCTGTATGTGGTCTTGTATAACAGTAGTATTTCTATGTATTATGCCTTGCACCTTAAGTTTAATTGTTACAATCAACTCTCATGGACAGAACTAGTGCTGGCAATAAGCCAGACCGTTCGTGAGCGGGTCATGGCTTGACCTATTTTGGGTCTTGCTCGGCTCGCCTTTCTAGCCTTTCTAGATAAATAAGTCAGCCTAGAACTTAAGATTTGATCTTTTTATTTAAACATGTTTAGCTCGTTTATATTAGGCCTAATTTGTTAGCTTATAAGACCAACTTATATAATTAATATATATTATAAAATTTAAAAGTGTTTAGCATATGAGTCAAATTTATTAATAATTTTGATTAAAAAAATAAATGTAATATCGAAAGAGATACAATAAGTCACTTTTATTTGAAATTATTATTAATTTTAGAGTTAGATATGTACAATGCTAAAGTGCATGATATTTTCTTTTTAATATTATAAATGTAAGTTAAAATATAATTTAATATATATTTATTAATTAATAAATATTGCTTAATAAGCTATTAAGTTAGGTCAGGCTTCTTGAGTTTAATAAATAAGTCAGGCCAAACTTAATTTTTAAGCTTATTATAGGCCTTTGACCTAGTTCGTTTATTAAACTTTTTAAATAAGTCTGATCTATTTAAGTGTTGGTCTAGCTCGGTTCTGCTCGTGTCCACCCCTAAATAGAACTGTCCTTGAGAAAATGGCAAAAGAGTCATATTTGTTCTAACTCGTAAGCCTCTGCCCAGCTCTATGCAAGGTTAATGAAGTGTCATCCTTGCACAGTGACTCGAAGCTCTTTAAAGGATCTCCACCCTTCTTTTCTCTTGGACTTCAAAATGATTTTATCAAGAGTAAATCTCAAATAGGTATTAGGCGTGAATTTAGTCATCAATTGGAGGAAGTTTTGATCGACTCATTCCTTTTTTAAAATTGTACTTCAACATTTGTTTGAGTGCATATGTTGTACCTGAGCTTTAAACACCTTTTTTGTCTTTCAAATTCTCGACACCTTTCTTTGAAAATTGCTTTATGTATTCAAACAACATGATGCTCGCTTCCGTTGCGATATTTGGGCCTGCCCCTAATGGTTAAGAAGGTCTTGGTTCGGGATCGGATGTCGGTAATTGAAAAGGTGGAGAGGAGAATAAAGGGATGAAGCTCTCGACTTTTATCACAAGGCGGTCGACTTGTTCTTTTGCGGTATGTTCTTTTCTCCATTCCCATAGGTGGAATTTATCTTGTTGCTTTGAAAGATGTATGTTGGCCTTCTTTTATGGATAACCTTGGGATTCAGATCCTATGTCACACAAATGAGGCTCTCTTTTTTAAATGGGCATGTAGAATTATGTGTACCGAAGACAATTTATGGTCCAATGTTATTTTGCATGCCAAGGACGAAATCTAGATTGGAACTCTAGAGTGGTGGTGCCGAGAGGATGTTCATCATTTTGGACGAGGATGATATCTACTCTTCAGAAGATCAAACATTTTCTATCTATTCACGTCAGTGACGAAAGAGATTTCGACTTCAAGAGGATTCATGGGTTGCATCCGAGTCCTTAAAAAGTTCATTCCCAAAATTATATGTTATGGCAATGTACAGAAGAGCCACAATTGCATATTACTAGTCAACAATAATTAATTATGCTAGGGTGTGGTTTCCTTCTTTCCCATTCCATCTTTCTGCTCAGAGAATTGATGATTTCATCCTCCTCCTGAAGACACTTGAGAGGTGTAATATTGAAAAAAATGGACATGACATATGTGTTTTATCATTGGGTCAATTTTAGGTGAAAAATGTGTATTCAAATTTGAATAAGTCAAATAGGATATAAGATTAAGAATTATTAACATATTGTAGACTCACATGAAAATCATGTGCACCATTAAGGGTGAGAACTTTGCATGGCTACTTAATTAGAAGGGGAATACTTCTAATTAAAGTATATAGATTGTGATGACAACCTTCAAATGAGTTCACATGTGTCTTGTGTGGGAATGGTAGAATGCCAATGACTTGATGTGACCAAAATTGGTAAATTTTGGATCTCTTTTCAATTTGGGGGAAGATTTAGGATATAAGATATTAATCATCTTTTGTTCGAATATGTGGTGGCAAAGAAAGTATGGAAAATGGTAGAATGTCAATGACTTGATGTGACCAAAATTGGTAAATTTTGGATCTCTTTTCAATTTGGGGGAAGATAACAAAATATTGTGGCGTTTGGTTATCAGCACAAATGACTATTGCCTCTTGTGATCTTATGGGTGATATGGTCCCAAAAAAATTCTTGTATCTTCGAGGGGAACGATGCTATACAGACATCTATTTTAGTTTTTACATACTTTAAATTTGACTAATATGTTTGAAGACGATTAAAGAGGAATTGAATATTTTATTTGTAATTATTATCACTGTTGTAAGTTTATAATATCATAGGAATAAAATAGGACGTCTACAAATGGTAGACATCTTTTTTAGTTTTCAAAAAAAAAATGTTTATATATATATATATATAATATAATATAATATAATATAATATAATATCCACATTATAACATCACGCTAAATTGTTTTTGCATTCGTATTGGAAACAGTACGGAGAAACATAGGATTTCGTGGCCTATAACCACACTATAGCTCTTGTGACCCTCACTAAAAGAGCACATATCATCAGAAAAATATAGCCCTCACCTTGTGTCATTTGACTTGCTATTTGGTATGAAGGAGATGATACATGTATAGAAAATTAGAGATATAAGAAGCTACACATACTTTTCATCTTCTGAATATCTCTCAAGGTCGTAGACAGCATGATCCAAGTTTGATCCAATTTGTCTTCTTTCTTCTTTTCATAGGGTATGTATTAAAATTGAAAAAAAAACATTAGCAATATAAAAAGTTTGGACCTACATGATAACGATTGAAATCTTCATAGTATATTCAAATTTTGCACTATTGAAAATTTTGATATGCTTGAGAAGGCACATAGAACTAATAAGAATTACATTCGTTTCACCGTTTTTCCCCTTACTTTACTTTGTCATGCAACTAATTGAATTAATTGACTTTCAATTCAACTAAGAAGTCTGATTCTTGATTGAACTAAATTACATGATATTTTATTTTTTGTATAATGTGTTGGATTAGTTTTCATGATAAAATGATATTTTTGTTTTAAATAAGATGATATAATTTTATGAACAAAATAACAAATAGATTACTTAGTGCCTTAAAATAAAATATTGTCTCTAATGTCGAATATAACTTAGTCGTTTATGTCCATTTACATAATTTATATTATCATTTAATCCAAATTCTATATTCATAACATTTTTTTTTGTCAAATTCACTAATCAAGCTGGCATCTATTATCCATTAATAGTTAATTGCTATTTGTCAATCAAATCATTATCCGCTAACAAACCACTAATCATGGCAAAGAAAGCCTATAGATAATGTAGATAAGTGACTATATCACCAAATGCAGCTTATACAAGATGTCTTTGCACATTACAAGAAAACAGAGTTCTAATAAAATGGTCAAAATGTGTTCACTAGAAAGCCATTGCAAAAGAAAAAGTGACCAAAAACTTGCTCCCACATTTTTCGATGCAAATAATTAAATTTTTTGCAATGAAACTAAATTGGATAGTGAAAATTGAGATATCTTTGTTTTCTTCAATTTGTATACATTATTCATTTGTTCCTTTATTTAAAGTCATTATGTGGTGATGTATATATGCCATCTCTCAATTCTTCATTGAGAAAGATAATCTTCAAATCCATTTTTATATATTTGAAGTAAATTAGGCACTTAAATATAGATTTCTAGGATATCAAATGGTTCTGAGATATTAGATATTGTTTCACTTTTGATGATCGTCCATGAGTTCATTGCCAACCTTCAGGTCTAAAATGAAAACTCACATAATACAAATAATGATTATTCAATTATATGGGTCATGTTCTAAGCATGTCGTTGTTGATGATACTCATGTTTTGTGTGGGTCCACCCACATCATCCAAAGTTAAATCAACTTCTCCATTAGACATAGAATATTTGTTGATTATTAACATTATTATATTCAAGTGTGCAATAATAAGTTTATTGACATGTTTTTTTCTAATAAGCATATGCCTAGGATCTCAATGAAGACTTTTGATTTACCGTGATGCATGATGATGCCACCAATATTGGCTTCATTTATGAGATCATTGATGGACTAATTTTCATCACTTTTACTTGATGAAACCTAAAAAATATTGTGGTAGGGGTAAAAGTTAATAAAACCTAAAAACATAAAGGCAAAGGAGTATGAGGAAAATTGAAGAAGATTATACTTATGGTGACTATTTAACTTATATAATATTAATGTAATTTCACATTTATTTAGTTGGACTAATTTAACTTTCTTAATTTAATGGTTAATATTGTTTATTTATTATCTTATTTATGGCATTGATCGCCACATAATTAAATTAAAACAACCACAAAACAAACCTTCAAAATAATAAGATACTCATGTTAAGAGTATAAACATGCTTCGTACACTATAGTTAAGAAAGGCAAACACTTAAGAAAGTGAACTAAAATAGACTTAAACTTGTAATTAACCAATGAGAAACGTTATTAAGGATAAAATTTCCAAGAAAAATGGGTAAGGAGTGAAAATGTGTTTATTTTAATGATCCTTTTCTCTTTTATACTTTGTTGAAATTAAATTTTAACTTCCGCAATATGTCGACTTTTCACCATATGTAAATAGTGAATATATATTGAATAAGTGAACCATAAGTAAACCTTTTATCTCTCAACCATAAAACAAATTAGTATTACTAATTTTGAAAGTTCAATATGTTATTATGCATAATAAATATATAATATATATATATATATATATATATATATATATATTCTTGTATTAAAATTGAATATAATGTGAAAATTAATTAATTATGTATAAAAGTTAAATAGTATATTGATATTTTTTGTGATGGTAGNTTTGATGTGATAGATTAATTCTAGTTGTGTTTGGATGAACTAAAATGTAATGATTGTAAATAGGTTCTAGGGGTGTTTGGATAAAAAGTGAGAACCGAAAATATAAAGTATATTTTTTAAAAAAAACTTATTTAAATTTAAAAATTATATTAAGTACTATAAAATTAATAACATAAAATAATATTTTCATAAAAATATATTTTATACAATATATTTTATAAAATATACTGTTTAAAACTATTAAAAAATAATAGTAAATAAAACTCACAAAATATTATTTTAGCAATAATATTCTAAAAAAATATTAATTATACAAATAAAATCATTTATATTATAAATTAAACATAAAGTAATATAAAAGTTTTTCATAAAATGAATTTATTACAAAATTACAAGTTATTATTTTAATCAATTTTTTAATTAAAATTAAAAGTTGAGAAAAAGAAAAAAAAATGTCACACGTAAAAGAAATTGAAAAAAAAAAAGCTGCAACAGAATCGCTCGGTGAAATCCTGGGTCACGTGACCCGAAATTTCATCTTTGGGTTCAGTGCCCGATTCCTTAAACTGTCACATCGTTTGAGGAAACGAATGAGAATCAGAGCCAAAATTGTCAAATGCAGTCATAAAGTTTGGATTAATAATAAATTTTTGAAGAGCACTTTAGTCATTGTGTCCATGCAGATATTTTGATTTTGTGGTATACAACTCAGCTTCACAATATATATATATATATATACATAACAAAAAACTTCAAGAGATAAACTTTTACACCTGCAACTAGGTCTTTGGAGGATCTTGGAGTTGTCACATCCCGAAAAAAAAAAGAGAATACCATTCTGACATATACGACATCCATCCAAGATCCATATAAGCCTCAAGTTCCACAATTCTATATTCCATTTAGATCAAACATTGAATTATAGGAATTCTCAAACCCCTCCTTGTATCATTACGTACTCCTACGTTCATCCATTACGGTTGTTTGTTATATTTATTAAATTATACTTTTGCCTTTTATCTCATAAAACCTATAAACTATGGTTCATCTTCGTTTTCATCCGTAAGTTTAGAAATTACTCATTTTACTACTCTTGTTTATCAAAGTTTTTCATTCTATCTATTGCCAATGCTTTATGTTAATTTTTCTCGTTTTTTTATTTATCCAACTATATTTTTCCCTTTATTACAAATTGGAAAAATACTTCGTGTTTAAAATCAGATTTTTTTGCTTACCTTCTTTGAACCATCGACTTTTCTCAAAGTAATCCCTAACTTTAATATTAGTCATTTATCTCCCTTGAACTTTTTAAATATTCTCATTTTAACCCAATATGCTAAAAAAATTAACTTTTCATTATCTTATATTTGAATTATATATTAAATTAACATTCACCTTTAAATAAAATAATAAATAATAAGATCGAGTTTGAACATAAGCCCCCCTTTTTTAATTGAGTTTCTCGGGTGCTACCCTTTTTTCGTGACCGGTTTGTGACAGTTGTTGTGACATTACAAGCTTTAAAATTTATATTATATCTAAATTATACACGTATTAACTTCAAGATATCTTGGAAGAAAATATCATAGACAAAGTAGATGTCGAGTTCGTAGAGATGATGGAAGTTTTAAAGACTTTGGTTGAATAGAACCAAAGCTCTAAGGGAACACCACCACCAACCATTTGCAAGCATGCACCCTCTTAGTCCTCTTGTAGTTGGAGGCTCAACCAACTATTCTAATGAAGAAAAACATGCATATACAAAGAGGACCAAGAAAAACCATAGGTAGTTCAAGTATATACGAGCATAGAAAGGAAATAAAACATCAATAAATGTTTGGCTCATTAAAAAGAGGCCAAGATAGAAATCCCTAAATATAAAGGAAAGATAAATAAAGAAAAGTTAGATTCATGGTTGACACCAAGATCGATCGATCGAAGATGAAGCGCGGACGACCGAAGGAGCTTGACCGAAGTTTTCAACCGAAGAGTGGACGTCCGAGAAGATTGGTGTGCAATCAACGGACGACCAGAGACAGGTTGAAGAAGTGAACTCAAGTCAAGATCGGTTGGTCAAATGTTTGGCGGACGACCGAAGGAGCTTGACTTAGGAACAAAGGCTTCGGACTTTGAACTGCGGACATCCGAGGGTGAACGGTGGACGACCGAAGTACCAGACGGTAGTTCAAGTGAAGACTTCACCAGAGCAGCGGTCGACTGAGGCAGGAACAACGGGCGACCGAGGGGTAGG
>LTAE01007770.1:12500-22022 GCA_001647135.1 Pontederia paniculata | reverse complement strand
ATGATGAGAATGAAAGTTAGTCCCACATGGACAAAATACGGAGGTGATCATGGGCTTATATGTAGCATTCTCTCTTATCATTCAAGACGCGTTTTAAATTCGTGCGGGTCATTGGGTCCAAAGCGAATAATTTTTTGAATGAATCGGGGGAAGGGAGGAAGATTGTAAGGCCCCAAGATGATGATTAGAATGAAAGTTAATTCCACATGGATAAAATACGGAGGTGGTCATGGGTTTATATGTAGTGTCATCCCTTATCATTAAAGACGCGTTTTAAATTCGTGCGGATCATATGAGCCCAAAGCGAACAATATCTTTAATAATATCAAGGGTGTTAAAGAAGGTATCAGAGCCAACTTCGCGTGCTCACTTGAACCATGTGGGTCGACTCAACGAGGACGTTGAGCCCCGAAGGGGGGAAGATTGTAAGGTCCCAAATAATGATGAGAATGAAAGTTAGTCCCACATGGACAAAATACGGAGGTGGTTATGCGGAGCAAGGAGACTCCGTAGGGGCCACCTCTAGAACCCAAAGCGGACAATATCTGAAGGGTAAGGAGAATAGGCCGTTGTGCAATTCTGATACTACTAAAGACGCGTTTTAAATTGGTGCAGGCCATATGGGCCCAAAGCGAATAATATCTTAAATGAAATCGAGGGTATTACAATGAAAATGTACAAGTGGTGTGTATATGCTCATCCACTAACTCAAATGATTACATAACTTCAAAGCAGGCTTTAATTAAATACCAAATGTCTTAATCGAAAAAGGAGATTAAAGATACTTCTGTGATTTCACTTTATTTGGCAAATAAGAAAGGTGTATAATTATCAGCAATGTCGCTTTAATTTGTCGTATAGGACTTTATGATATGCATCTTTAATTTGGTTAAGGCATCAACAATACTGTTCTGATACTTTGAAGTCTTTATCATGGCTACCTTTGAACACACACCATTTTCGCTGGAACAGCAATGCACACAAAAGTAAGGCAAAGGCTCCTTCTTCCACAGAATACGTTCCATCCAAGATCGATAAGAATTAATAGTCATAAGTTCGATTCATGAAATCATCAATATAATCATATTTATCTTTTGCTCTTGCACTAATTTTAGATTATTCAAGTGCTAATAATCTTCGCTATTTGTGCACATAGATAAAGAATGAAGTATAAAGATATTGGATTGTATTTAACGATTTTTTATTTCATGGAAAATAAGTTAGTTAATTTGATATATAATAATCTTCCTTAAGTGCTTAATAATACAAAAGTATAAAATATATTGACATTCATCAACGTATATATTTATATATGGATAATCAATACAAATTGTGATTGGTCCGATCCCCAAAAAAAAAAGTTCTCTGACAGAAATAAACCGTCATTGATCGAAAACAAAAAGAGTTTACGGACCAAAATTGAAATGCTTCCTGACAAACTCATTCAGTGAATTGGAATATGCGAGTCTGTCATAAAACTTAATTTGTTCAATGTTGCATCTGTTACTGTATCTTGATGCAAAATAAATTGAAATTTGAGCCTTGAAGACTGTTTACATTTTTTTGTTATTGTTGTAATTACTTTTGTTTCACAGTGCCATAAGTACTCATCTATCAATCCTGCATATAATCTTCATATAGAACTGTTGTTTGATTCATGAGATATTCCTGAATTGGAGGATTGGGCACTAATTAGAGGCAACTTGGTCATTGCTACAAAAGTTGCTGCATGATATCGTTGGCGTCTGACTCCTGAACATTTTATCAAAGCATGCAGGTAAATTTCCTGATTTTTGTATTATGCGAAAAGTAACATTTGTTTTACCAATCTTTGTCTAATTTATGTGCTTATCCCCTTCAGAGTTTCTAAAATGTAGTTCTGAATAGCTGCTTCTACTTTCATGTTTGACATGACATCATTTTGTTTACTACATCAATATCATAAACTCTCTATATTTAAGAATGGGAAAAAGGAATGTGTAGCGCATTTGTACAGAAAGTAACGATACTTTCTGTACAAATGAGCAGTGTTCAAATTTTTTTGTACAGATAGTGTCGTTACTTTCTGTTACGCTACACTAAAAATGCGCTACACGCTCCCTGCCCCCTTTAAGAATTACCAAGACTTAGACTTTGTTATCAACTTTTCAGTTGAATGCATTTCAGGATTCTAATGCTAGTCGGTATTCCAAGACATGCAAAAGTTAGTGTGGCATCAAACACCTGCATTAAACTGTAGACTACATATCAAAATCAGTATTTTCAAAAACTACAAAATAGAAAAGATTGCTCAAAGGAGTCAGATGTTGGACATTGGTGGTGTGATGCAAGTCTGGAAACAGCAGCTGTGAGCTGCCAACAACACAAAAAAAAAAAACATGATGAGACCATTCAAGGCCTACTGGGAGTTGGTCTTCATCTTCAACAGTTTCCGGCATTGGAAGGCCAGGAATCAACTTAGAACGTCTTTGATTCCAAACCTCTACATGTTCTTGATAGCAACTCGTCATTCTTTTCTTCTTCTTTTTTTTCTCCTTTTACTTGGGCTTCAGGCTCATCAATAGGAAGAAGACCCAATTGAACCCTGCAGTTTTCCACACTCATGTCGTAAAATCCGACCCGGCCCGGCCGGTCGGATCGGTGTCCTAAATTTAAAATAGGTCATGAGTCATTCAAAATTTGAAGTACTAATTGGACTGCTTTAACCGGATCAAACTCGATTAAAATCCGAGTTTAACCGTTCAACTCGACGGATTTGACTAATCCCGTCAAAGATTTTTTTCAAATAATAATAATAGTAGAAGTTTAGTTTATTTTTCTAGAGCTAAATATGTATCTTGTCATATAAGTAAGATTTAAAATAATTATGTTAAACAAAAAAGTTAATAAATTAATTAAGCATATTAGTATTTAATAATTATTTTATTATTTATCTTTGATCATTAAGCACTATTATAAATTATGAGTAAGAACTAAAAAATGTTATGTTATTATAATTAATAATATGTGCTCATGTATTTTAATTTTACACTTAATTTTTATTGTAGTGATCGGACATGGTCACATTGTTTCTCTTATAATTCCTATTTTATATTAATTTATTATTATTCGATTCGACCATTCGATTTGATCGATTCGACATGACCGATCAAGCTATTTATATCAATGTCCGGATCGAGTTTTAAAATATTGCTCCACACTGTAATGTCATACCCAATTGAACCACTGCACAACTCGAATTGATCTATATGAACTCATTTATACGCCTTCCACAATCTCTGAAAAAATAAGGAAAAAAAAATGTTGACAAAAACAACAACAGTAAATAACTATACAATAAAATAATGTGAAATTTTCATATACACCGCATCTACTTGATCCAAATCGTATTTCTTCCAATTGTCCCTGTGATACTTCCTGAAGTAATGCACCCACTCCGAAACAAAAGGGATAAATCTTGGCAACCAAAAGGTATGGGATCAGTAGCAAAATAAGAAGATCTCATATTTGGAAATCACTCTACCGCAAACATCTGCAAAGAAAAAAAAAAGACATTAGTTTCATAAATGATAAAACTCCAAAGTTAAATTATTGAGATAAAAACTCACTCGAAGCGGAAAAGGACGTGCCGGAAAGTATCATTTATTTGTATAATAATATGCAATAATAATAAATCATAATAATTTTTTGTAGAATAATAAAGAAAAATATTTTAAAAATTATCTTTAAAAAAGACTATGAGGTGGGTGCCACTTCCGAAGCTCTCTT
The DNA here is from genome assembly GCA_001647135.1 of Pontederia paniculata. Classification (NCBI taxonomy): domain Eukaryota; kingdom Viridiplantae; phylum Streptophyta; class Magnoliopsida; order Commelinales; family Pontederiaceae; genus Pontederia; species Pontederia paniculata. The sequence continues at coordinate 18,254 of LTAE01007770.1, read as the reverse complement.
TAAAAATTTATAGCACTTCAGAAAAAGTTGATGTTCCTTTAAAGATGTTAATGGTCAAATTTTAATGTCACTATTTATTATTCATTTAGTCTTTATATAAACATGTTAATGGTAACATCATATCTAAACATATAGAAAATTCAATGCCGTTGATAGTGGTGCACCTTCATCTTTTCGTTTATTAATCATTAACAAATACAACTCATGCTACTCCAGTCGTTTTATATTGTGTTTTTTGTCAGATTAGGGATGTTTTCTTTTTCATGATATAATATATATATATATATATATATATATTTAGAGAGAGAGAGAGAGAGGGGGCAATTAACGTGAAATAAATACTGCGATCTCACGATAAAATTAATGCATTATGACCGTTATAATGTCTTTAATGATTAAAATGAATATTTGATTCAAAATATTTAGAACACTCATTTAACATATGTGAGTTATAACGATCAGAATGCACTGATTTCACCGTGAGATCAGTACTTCTGATCTCACGCTAATTTATCTCATATATATCATGAGAGCATATTAGCGGAAGAGCATATTAGAAAACAGGGGGCATACCATACCAGGCAACAAGGATAGCATTAAGATCTTGAGAGTAATAATAAATGCAAGGACAGCACATGATAAATTTTGCAACAGGATTACCAACACTCCATGTCAGAAGTATTACAACCAGACATCAACATCGCTAATTAGTAAAATGCAACATAAATTTCACTAACAAATAGTAACAGACTAATGATGCCAAGAGGGTGAAAAATGTTTCGCAATTTCCATACTTCAAGAGTGTCTTCAGCAACATAATTTTGTGTAAAGGATTCTGGACCGTAGTAGAGAACTAAAGAGGGCTACTCCTCAACCTTGGTGAAGCGCCGGACAGCAAAGGCCAAGCCTAGTATCAACATGGGCACAATGAATTGCAGTAGTTTGATCACAAACTCATTAGTTTTGTCCGGGTTGTAAGGTGGTTGCTGAGGTGGAATATATGCACGCTTTGTTGGAACAGTTGACGCGTCTACCTCGCCAATGTAGTACTTGGACATCATATCTCTTGCAGAATTACTGTGACCCACATCTTCAAAATCATTGGTTGCATCTTTTCCTGCAACGCGTTGAATTAGAATTGTCGTTTGAAATGTGATGCAACGATGAAAAGCTAATATTTTTTTCTCACCGGTCGCTGCTAGCAAAACCTCATCCCCACCGGGATGGTCATCCATAAATGGGGTAACATCATACACCTGCAGAGCAATCACTAGCAAATGTGAGCAAATAACAACAGTACAACATGAAGGGATTTATCTAGCAATTAAGACAAACAAGGGCTATTTACATAAATTTTCAAATCAAATAAGTATTTATTTCACAAGTTATTCGTGTTCTCAGAGAAATCACTAGCAAAAACGTTAAGCTTCAGCACATTTAAATGAAAGAAAATTCCTCTGGTAAGCAACTCCTACGCTAATTATCGATCGCTTAACAATGACTACTCTTCTGTAAGTCAATTCCTAAACCAGTAAAACGATATGATGCTGACATACTACTAAGAGAAGTGTGTTGCTCTATGAATTATATGCACAAAAAAGTTGACCATAAACTAGTCTACATAAGTTGATATCCTATATAGCTAGTGCAAGGAGGTCATTTGGTGTAGCTTCAAGGACAATTGAGTTTGCCTCTGTCAATTCAGCGGGCTCCAACATAATTCAGATATTCTATCAGATAATGCTGGTGAGCTGTCAAATAAAAAACTATAAGATGATTGAGAACTACAAAATAGCATTTTCTGTTCTATGACCTGTTACATATGACATATTAATCTTAAATACTAACATGTAGTTACAAATTTTCTTTTCTACAGAGGTGAGACCTCCCACATCAAATTTTGTCTTGTTGGTCTTATTTACAAATAGTAAGAAGTAAAATAACATGCATAAAAGTTGCTAAAACATCATAGAAACAAGTAGCAAAGTGACCCTTTTTTCTGGCATGGTATAGGTTCGGATGTCGGAGGGTGTTGCTTCAACCATTTTTCTCTTCTGGTTCTGATTCAATTGCTAGTTCTTTTGGGTGTTTCTAGATCAGACATCATATTCACCTTCAATTTCTCTTTCAAGTTTCCAAAACATCCAAAATGGACGTGCTCTACTTTCTTTACGGCTAGAATCATTTCCAGAGGAAAAAAAAATTGGTTCTCTTTTACACCAATATGGTAGAATTTTAGTTCAGAGAACTAAAACAGTATATATAAGATACGGAAAGTTGGCAACACCCTGCAAACACCAAACCTCAATAATAAAATTACTGACATAGTAATTGCTTACCATTCTAGAACCGCATCTGAATATCCAGAACTATGCACAACTACCATTGGACAAGTTTTCATCAGCATATGATGTGCTTCTATAAGTTAGAAATTATATCAATGCCACCAAAATAACACTTCTAAGCCTTTTCTAAAGCCCCTTTTTCCTGAACTAGAAACAAAAAGTACAAAATGTACCACAAAGATCTCATCTTTACCATCAAAATTTCTCCCTCTTCAGAACACCACCAAGACTGACTTGGTAAATCACTAAGAATCTCATCAAGATCTCATCTTTTTTTGGCAAATCCAGGCATACTTCACATATATACACAAGATAAACGCTTAGCTGCATGATCTACAACCAGGAAAAAAGAAAGAGAGGGAGAAACAAAAAGTTCAAAGTTCAGAGAAAGCTTAGACCTTGCCGGAGATTATGAGCCAGCAATCTTTAGCAGTCTGGTGCTTGGAGACCTCGTTGAAATGGTACAGTTTGGAATCCGCCATCTCTGATCCAAAAGATGCCAACTTTGAATCAAACAAACTGAAAAAAACATGATGGAGCAGAAAATTTAGCATAAAAATCTCGACTTTAAACTTCCTTTTACCTGCCTCGCTTGTTCTTGACTCCTCGAACTGCTGAGAGCCGCAATTTTTCTTTTTCTAGGTCGATTTGGTATCCAAAGAACTCCCCATACCGAATTTATTTAAAAGGATAAAAAAAAAATTGTTTAGGTAGTTTTTTTATTTATCTTTATACCCTCAGATTTGATTGAAACTACAGGAGCGGGACTGTACTTTGGATATGCTGCGGGCTTTAAATATATTTTTAATTGTTGGTTATTTTTTAATTAAAAAAATTAATAAATTTATCAATTTCATTTAACACTTAAATACCCAAAATGCATTTGTTTATTTTCCAAGATATAAATGAATAAAGTGTAATTCGATTAAAAAAAAGGAAAGAGTGAACAATTTTGATAACATAACATGTAAGAGGTTATGATTAATTCTATGATGATTTATGAGTGAATCTCAAGTAAATGAAGATATTTTTTAATGGTAAGAATTTATTTTTTTATATAAAGATATTTTTCTGGTTCGAGAAAAATATTGGAAAAATATTCCTATATCGTTTTTTCTTGAATATTGTATACCATAATTCCAATTCACTCTTCTATTTTCCAAGCTTGAAATGTGGATGACAATTCATATACATTAAAGTTTTGTTTGGCAACTCTTTATGGTGTTAAAAGGAAATTGACACTGAACGTTCCCAACAAAATAAAATGGATTTTTTATGGTGGCCACTTTCTTCAACTTGATGAAGTACACTAACAATTAGGTGATGTTTAATTAAAGAATAAAAGTTAAAATAAGACTTTAGTCATTTTATTCTATCAAAAACTCATAAAAATTGGCATTGGCAAAGTTAATATTAGAAAAAAATTATTTTATCAAAAAAAACTTTTTAAGAGATAAATTATTTCATCAATTTGGTGGAGTAGACTATTTTTTTTCAATGAATAGGAGAATCATTTTTATTTTGAATTATCTTATTCACCATTGTTCCATTGGATGCCATAACAAACGGTTATTATAATAATTAGTTAATATGAGTGTTTAGGATATTAATCTCTTTTAAACAATTCACTTATCAAAGTTAAATTTAACATCAATTGAACTAATTAAATTTGATGCCATGGACTCGAATGAATTCAGTTTGGCAAGAAAATGATCAAAATAAATATATTCAAATAGGAATAATATATATTTGAATTTCTTTTTTTTTTTGGAGAGGGTGATTTTTGGAATTTAATTTTAGCTACTACGTTAATGAATGTCCTTCCAAATTTCTCAACTAACACCAAAGGCCCAAGTGACGTCACCTTCGGTCAGCAGCGTCGTTGCGTTGCTCCAATTTTGTCAACATTGGCGATGGCAAAGAGCCGGGCCGGCTCAGACTGGGCCGGGCTTTAATGTTCTAATCCATAGCGGACTTCCATTTACATCTGACATAAAGGATCCTAATGGGCCTGTTATGGGCCGATTTGCTTTTCAAAGTCCATCCTATTCTTGAGTTTTTATGTACTTAAAAATTTCCTTAAAAGATTTTACAATTCAAGGTGATACTTATATGCAAAATTTTTGCTCTTATATGCAATCAAAATTTGCAAATTCTCAATCAAGTTTGGTTGGCACATCTGATTAGCAGGGTTATGCTCTGAGTTGAGGGACCAAGAGCTAGTAGCCCCGAGTTCGAGCTTCGTAGTCGTCAATTTGTTCAGAGGAATATTATTATGCTCTTTACTTCGACTCCAGATTAGTCAGTTGCTAATAGCCCTACCTTGAGCGGGTACTCAAGAAAAAAGAAAAATCTGCAAATTCTCTTGTTCCTATGCAGTGATAGTTCGTCATAATAAAAAGCAACTATCTATAGATAAATTTTGCATTCCGGCTTAAATACTACAATGTTCCTTAACAACTAGCCAGTTTACTTTTGTCAGCATTTGATTAAGAATTCAAATACGTTGCTAGTATAATTAAACAAATGTATAGCACCCTCTAATCAAATCATATTATATCTGTGATATTGAAAGAAAAAAAAAACATGGTCTGTGGTGGCAGATGATTCTGGAATCTGAATAAATATGTACAACACCTTATGTCTTATATGCAATGATGATGAGAGGGAGAGGTCATCTAAAACAGTTGCATGCACCTTATAATATATACTTGCTCTGTGCATATTCCAGTCTTCAAACCCATATTGTAAAATTTGGCCCATCCCGGCCGACCAAATCGATGTCCGGTGTTTAAAACAAGTTTAACGTGTCAGTCTAAATTCAAGATGTCAATTGGACCATTTTGATCCGATCAAACCCGATTAAAATTCGATCAAACCGTCATCAGATCTATAATAAAAGGCTCAGATCAATATATGGGGCCCCTCATTTAAATGAAGGTAAATATCTGAACCCTTCGTTATAGATCTTATGGTAATCCATACATGTGGAGCTCAATCTGCTCCACATATTTTTTAACCCTAAATAAATATAGGAATAATATATATTTAAATTTCTTTTTTGTTTTGGAGAGGGTGATTTTTGGAATTTAATTTTAGCAACTACGCTAATGGATGTTATTCCAAATTTTTCAACTAACCAAGGCTCAAGTGACGTCACCTTCGGTCAGCAGCGTCGTTGCGTTGCTCCAATTTTGTCAACATTGGCGATGGCAAAGAGCCGGGCCGGTTCAGACTGGGCCGGGCTCTAACGTCCCAATCGATAGTGGACTTCCATTTACATCTGACTTAAAGGATTCTAATGGGCCTGTTATGGGCCGCTTTGCTTTTCAAAGTCCATTCTATTCTTGAGCTTTCATGTACCTAAAAATTTTCCTTAAAAGATTTTACAATTCAAAGTGATACTTAT